>JAYDZE010567571.1:0-12146 GCA_034509125.1 Monilaria moniliformis
CTTACAGTCTTCACGGTCTACTTGGAAACAAATATCAGCTTACCTAGTAACTGATAATTCTAGTTGTCCACCACAAACCAAGTATAATTCTTTAGTCCCTCTAAGTTGCATAAGAATAGTCATGACAATTTTCAAACTTCCATTGGAATTTTGCTAAAATCTGCCTATCACGCTAAGTACATAAGCCACATCTGACCTAGTAGATGTTATGACATACATAATATATCTCATAACCGAAGTGTATGGGTCTTTTTTATGTAATTCATTTTCTCGTCCTTAGAAAGGCAACCATTCTTAGACAATAAAATGTCACGTCTCATATGAAAAATTCTTTTCTTGGAATTATCCATTGAGAAGTGCCCTAGCAACTTGTCTATATAAGTGGACAGTGATAATTCCGACGACATACTTGGTCTATCTCAAAGATCTTAATATACCAAGTATGTAAGAAATATCACCTAGATCCTTTACCGTAAAATAATACACAACCAATCTTTACGGATTGCATCATTAAACAATCACTACCTACCATCAAAATGTCATTGACATGTTTGATAAAATAGATAATGTTTCATTTCTTGCGCTTATTATAAACGTATGGATCCTATTTGCTTTTGACGATATCAAACAATTTGATAACCTTGTCAAACCAAATATTTCAACTCATGGAAGTTTGCTTGAGTCCATAAATGGACTTCTTTAGCTTGGATACTACATTCGACGTTTTTCTTTGATACAAAACATTCAGGCTGTGTCAAATATATCGCCTTCAAGTTCTCCATTGAGAAACGTGATTATACATCAATTTGCCAAATGTCAAAGTCTTAGTATGCAACTATTGCAAGTAATAATTTAATGGACTTGATCTTAGCGACATCGAAATGTTTCATCATAGTCAATGCTCTTGCGTTAACTATAACATTTCGCCACTAACCTATCCTTGTAGGTTTGTACCTCGCTTTCTACATTTTTCTTCTTTTGAAGATTCATTTGCAGCCTAAGGGTCAAACCATAGGTGGTAATTCAGCTAGTTCCCAATTAGATTGAAGTACATTGAGTCCATATCTCATATTAAGGTTTCCAGCCGCTTTTAGTTGACTCTAACATCGTTACGGTATAGGTCTTAGATTCGTCATCATCCGAATTCACTTCATCATCTTAGTTCTCAACCATTATATTTAGTCTTTCAGGTGTTTGACGATTTATCAAGGCCTATTGAGTTGGTTTTGCACTTGTTTAGGCTATTCATTCTTAAACGTGAGAAAGTTCATTTGCGTTGAGCGTTTCAACACTTAGGATATTCTCATGAATTTCACTATGATTTTTCGTGAGGTGAAGATAATGCAACTATTGTATAGACTTGTCTTTGATGCATCTCATTGCCTTGAGGTGATCCTCTAGAAGTTCCTCTAAGAGTCCATCCAAGAGTTATTTCCCCTCCCAATAGATCATTAAAAACTCCCACTGAGTTCTGGTCCACACAATGAGATAGTTCTAATCCTTTATGATATATTGTGGTTCTTGAAATTTTTAAGACCTACCGTGGTATGACCTTGTTCTTTAGAGACGTAAATATCTCCAAGAAATGTCACAACCTTAGAGATTGCAACCATGTGATCTCTAGGACATTAAAATTCAAATCCTTTAGTTTTTTTTGGGATGTCCACAAATGTCATTTCTCACTTTTAGTTTCTATTGTCCCAAATAAATTTGGGAGACTGACGAGACTCATCATGGATCGAACCATATCTGATAATGTTCGATTTCTCCTCTTGGATACCAGGCTAAAGAACTTAGCTAGACATAATTTAAAAAACGAAGGCAATAGACATAAAAGAAACCATACCTGAAATGAAAGAACTTACGAAAATAAATTGCAGAGTATTCAGGGCAACACGTGCCAACAAAAAAGAAAAGTATTGTACACGAGACTTGTTTCTTCCTCACAACTCTAAAAGAAAAACAGAATAGAATTAAGAGCTTTCTTAATCACTTGATGCCGGGTTCGAAGAGAATGTATTTGGCATGCGGCTTTGCTAGGGCTTCTGGAGAGTCCAACCCAAAGAAATGAACCTGGATCTAAGGTTGGTCGCAACAACAACTTCTTTCTTTACCGCATGCACCTAGGTCCCATCTTTATCTTTAAGATATTCTTCAAGATCTGCTTCTTTATGGATAAGAGCAGTTTAATTCCCTTCCCTATCTGTTTCTTTAGATAGGATCAACATCTCTATTGACCACAACATCTTCCTCTTCTTCATCTCATCTTCTATTCTAATTCTCTGCTTAACATTCTCGTTGAGCATACGTGGATGATTATGCACTACTTTGATGTATTAGGAAGTTCGGGTTTTTCGCAATCCTATAACTTGGGTATATTGGGTAGTAGTATTTGTTTTGTTAGAAGTACTAGTATTGTTATTGCATACAATCATGTCTTGGTGAGTCCGAGTTTATGATATCCACTTAAGGAGATCAAAAAAGATTATCATACAAAACCCATCACACTCCTAATCTTCCTTGAAATACATGACCTAGCCCACAATCCCTATGCATAGGGTGGTGGGGGATGAAAATTAAATACACTAATATACAAGAAAATTGTTTTCCTCATACATTGTGTGTTATGTTTATTTTTGTTCCCTACCCCAGCTATTAAGCTTGATTGGATATTCCACACTCAATATTCAAGCTATAGAAGGAAATAAACCTGAAAATTTCTTATTTGAATAGAGTTTCCTAACATTGTATGGATTCAGAATCCATGCTAGAGAAGGACTCGAAGATCGACATCGAATGGATTTCGCGGAAGCAGTTTCCCGCATGTAACAAAATTTGATAGTTTTTGTAAAATTGACATAACTTTCTCTAGCGGACTTTGATTGAGGTGTGTAAGATATCCACGCAAAGCTCGTTCAAAGTCAAAAAGATCTTATTAGAGGCCCTAAAAGCAAAGGAGATTATTTGAATACTCAAACATGACTCCAAAATATTCTGGCAGAATTTGAATCTACTAGACGATTTTAAATGGAGGAGTGACTGGAGTTGCAAGCCATCTACATGGAAATCAACTATTCAAGATACAACACGAGAGGTAAATTAATTCAAACTCTATGAACATGTTAGGGCTCGATTTAATTTCGTATTTGTCTACGTGCGTGTATGCATTCTAGGTAGATATTATATATAGAATTGAATGAGTAATTTGAGATATTGTTCCTATAAGATTCAGACAATTAGCTTTTCACCAAATTTCAAACAAGAATAAAAATATATGATTGAATTTACTTTCGAATATTTTTTGATTTCAGATGTGTTCTACTTTTTTGAGTTACAATACATTCACATACGTTGAATGATTCAAATTTTTGATATTTTAGTTAGAAATGAAGTATTTTATCAATTGAGTCACATTTTATCATAGAATGTTTTCGGCTTAATTCAGACTTCTATGCCCCAAATTATAACTAGAAATTCAGACTTATTATGTTCTACATTTTCGAAACAAAATTTGGTTTCTTCAGTTAATATTCATTGTTTGAAGTTACATAAAAAATGTATATTTCAGAAGAAAGCAAATTCGGCCATAGAGAAACTACCAGCTCAATTGCCCAATGCCAATGGAATCATTACTATTGCAACGACAAAAATCGCATAATATGATTTAGATTACCTCCCACTCAATATGGTTTACCCATATTTCCATTTTCTAAATCATATGGTTTGTTCACATTTTAATGACTTTAATAGTACCTTATTTAAAGAAAATAGAATCATAAATGATTATGTTGACTCAGTAATGAAATTTATATACTGGTTCTCTCTTACATCATTTGTGTCTTCACCACTAAAAAAATATGCCGTCTAATTATCAATAATAAATTATTAACTTAAAAAATTTGACAAATTAAATGTTAAAATATTATTATACATCCTAATTGAAAAAATGATTTGAATATGTCAACGGCCGGAAAATTGACAAAGCTAGATCGCATGAAATAAAATAAAAACATAAAAACAAAAAATACCACGTTATAAATTGCAAACCTCTCGTGTAACAAATCATTCGAAAGACAATAACAACAAACAAATCTTCAAATTCAAGAAATTAAAATGGAGATCAAAACCATCTACCTCTTTTCCTATATTTTCCTACTCACTGTTTCCACTTCACCAACTCACTCAGCGTACTACACCAAAAGCACAACGTACAAGCCGGTTCAGCTGAAGAATACACATCTTCGGTTTTTCTTTCATGACAACCTAGGCGGACCGGACCCAACCGCGGTTCAAATAGCGGGTCCGAGAGATGCAAACAACCCAATACCGTTCGGAGCCCTATTCGCTATCGACGATCTGCTGACGGAGGGGCCGGAGGTGACGTCGAGAGCCATCGGAAATGCTCGAGGTATGTATCTTTCGTCGAGCCGGGGCGATGACGTGGCGTTGGTCTTGTACGTTGATCTCGGGTTCACGACGGGAAAGTTCAACGGGAGCTCGTTGAGCGTGTTTTCGAGGAATCCGGTGGGGGAGAGCCGCCGTGAGATGGCGGTGGTCGGCGGCAGAGGGCTGTTTAGGATGGCGGAGGGGACTGTTTTTGTTACGACTCATTTTGTGAATTTTACTTATGCGGTCCTTGAATATAATGTGGAAGTTGTTCATCCTTGATGGGTTAGGGTTTACTGGGATTTTGTGTATTAGTTTAGACATGTTTTTTATTTTGAAGCTTGTTGTGGAGAACCAAAGATGAATTAAGCATAGAGAGTGGAAGGTATGAGATATTTTGTATTCTAATATCTATATGCAAGGAATAATATATCATATATAAATACATGGATGACGTGTATTAATAGAGTGAGATATAAGTATTGGTGGACATAGGCGGTACTAGCGGGATCTACAGCACTCCTCAACCTTTTTTTCATATATAAACCTTATAGTTATTATTTTCTCAAAATTTATCGATTTTTAGCTTTCTAAGATTATTTTTTTGCGTCTTGCTGTAAACACGAGATATATCATATAGTCATAATCCATATTTATATAATCAAATTCTAAGTTGGTCGACTAGCGAGTGAGCAATTTAAGAAAATACAATTGCATGCATGATTCTCCTTTTATAAAGCAAAGACCCTTTTGAAATATGGAAGCAGTGGATCTAGCATATCTAGTATACCTCACGAAAAAGGGATGCTCGGATTTGATCACCACTGCTCCTCTCTCTCAATTCAAGAAAAACAAATCCAAATAACAAAACCAAACCTTTTCTCTCTAGTTACTAGAACCCAATTGCCGGACGATTAAGATTTTTTTATTTTTTATTTTTTATAATCGACCTCAAACTTTAACCATTCTACCACTACTCGAATACACATATACCATTTCTCTTATTATTTTTTGCCAGTAGACATCTCTCCTTTTCTATTGACAAAGTCATGGCCGGCATTATTTTCTATGACATTAATGACTATTATTCCATCCTTAAATAGGAACTGGACCAAAATATAAAATTTCATATTTTTGTCCGGATGTATTGTGTCGGTGTTTTTGAGGTTTAAACTTGAATAACAAAAAAATAGAGAAAATACTCCGCTAGGTTAATTTAGCAACATAAATTAATTTGTAACTGCAGCCATGGTGGGCCGACCCAACCTCTCTTCTGCAGATGACCCGGTGATTGTGGACCCGACCTGACCCAATGGCTATATGATCTTCGTCTTCACAGATTAAATCTACATACAAAGGCAGCTCGCTTATGGATTAGGGCCATTTCGGCGGGTCGGGTCGGTTTCGCCTGCCCCGAGGAGTTGCGATGTTGCGACAATCGCACTGCAGGGAATGCTATCGTAATATTTTGGAATATCATACGTCATTATTAATGTGCCCAGGCCCGTGTACTTGTTGGATGGGCCTTGTTAGAAAGCTCATTGGCCCAATATAGTGGTATTTTCTCTTCTTATTTCAAGCATAGTATTGTTGCCACATATATATTCTTAAAATTTTCAAAATACAAACAACAATTTTTATTTTTTTTTGAAAATACATGTGACACAAACCAACTATTGAAGTAGAAGATTAAACACGGTTTTGAAATAGAGAATGTCGTGTATTTATTGTCAAGATTTTTTTGATGACATTCTTCGAGGTTAATTAATTTCAATAAAATTTTGAAATTGTTTTAGCTTGATTTTCGTGATTCTTTTAATCTTGCAATTAATTATCGTTACGACAACATGATAGAATATATCGAGGAAGTTGAATTTTTTTTTATATAAAATATATAATTGAGAATAGTGTAATAAAAGTGTAAATATTTGCAACTCACGATCTTTATTAGTTAAGTTCAGTACACCCTACATACCGTTGGAATAATGAAATTAATGATTCACACAATAATTAGATGTTGAATTCGAATGAAAACATATATAAAGCAAAGCATGCATACATTGATTCATTACGTTTTTGATAAATTTCGAAGTGCAAAAATAATCTCCCAAGTGACAACATTAGAGAGAATTGATTGGTTTCTCATTTGTACGTTTGGTTGATAGGAATGAGATTCTATCAATATTTATACGTTTAACTTGGGCACTTTAGTCCCTTATTTAGAGAACTAGTCCATAGCTTAATTAAAATTTCAGATTTTCCCATAACAAAATCAAAGTTATACAAAATGATATTTGCAGAATAAGTCTCAAGCTCTTATATATCATTTTTCGACCCTCGTATTTAAGCGTATACATAATAACTGAAACTAAATGTCATGACATAGACGTACATCAACTTCCACTAAACAAAAGTATCATATGGTCGAACACCCATGTTAAAAAGCTTTAGTGAACTGATCTGCAACCATGAAAGTTGTAAGTTTGTAACTATGTGTTCAATTGACAATTATGTACTTTGAATTCTATTCTTAACCGCAAAGAACTTAATGTCTATATGCTTGAACTTCTATAAGCTCATGTTGTTATTGGAGTACATAACCGCAGACATATTGTCATAGTATAGCTTAAGTTGCCTAATATGCTCACTATGAAAGCAATATCTAACTAGTCCGCTAAAGGCTCAGTGAGATCATAAAATACAAAAAAATATATTTCAAGTTAATTGAAACAATATAATAATTGAAACTCAATATCATGACATAGATGAACATCAACTCCAACTAAATCAAAATATCCCAGGGCCGAACACTCATGTGAAAAACATGCTCATGAAAGACCGATGGCAGTAAACATTTAGTGAAAGAATCTGCAAGTATGGAAGTTGTACCTAAATATTCAATTGACGATTGTTTACTCTGAATTCTATTCTTAACTACAAGGAACTTGATGTCTATATGCTTAGAATTCGATGAGTTCTTGTTGTTATTGGAGTACATAACTGCAGACTTATTGTCACAATATAGCTTAAGTAGTCTTTCAATATTGTCAACAATTTATAGTCCCTGAGTAAAGTTTCGCAGACAAACTCCATGTTGGGATGTCTCAAAACAAGCTAAGAATTCTACTTTCATAGTAGAGATAGCTATAAGTGTTTGCTTAATACGTTTCCAAGAAATAACACTTTATCCAACCAACATAAGTACATGACCTGACATAGATCGACAACTGTCTTGGCATCTTGCAAAATCAGAATCAGAGTACCTAATAATCTCATGATGATTTGATTTCATGTAAGTGAGCATATAATCCTTTGTTATCTGCAGATACTATATAATCCTTTTGACTGATTTCCAATGATCTACACTAGGATTACTCAAGTATCTGCCTAGCAATGCCCACTATTAACGCAATATCCAGATGTGTACATACTTAAACTTAATTTATCACCCTTGGCCATTTGGGTTCCTCATGGCCTACAATATTTCATTCCAAATCTTACAAACACTTTATCAGTTAAGCTCTTTCATGATAATTCAAGTACATTTAGGGATCGATACTGATGTATCTCGATTTCTAACACAAAAGAAGAATCACCAAGATCTTTCATTTCAATTTTTTTGGAGAGAAATTTCTTGGTGTCATGTAAAAGTGTACATCACTGCAAGTAAGAAAAATATCATCGACGTATAGAACTGAGAAAATTAATTTGCTCCCATTGAACTTATGGTATATACATTTGTTAACTGAATTTATTTCAAAACCAAACGAGATGATAACTTGATGAAATTTAAATACCATTGATGACACATTTTCTTAAGACCATAGACGGATTTATTTAGTTTGCATACCATATTCTTTGGGTCACCATACAAAGTTTTCAGGCTGCGCCATATAAATTGTTTCAGTACTATAACCATTAAGAAACGTTGTTTTAACATCCATTTGGTGTAACTCTAAATAAAAATGAGTCACTAGTGCCATATATATTTTGAATGAGTCATTTTTTGAAATTGGAGAGAAAGTCTCGGTAAAATTGATATCTTCCTTTTGAGTAAAAGCCTTTTGCTACAAGATGGCCCTTATATATCTCCACATTGACTTGTGAATCCCTTTTGGTCTTAAAAATCCACTAGCAACCAATGGTTTTGTACTTTCAGACAATGGGACAAGATCTCAAACTGTCACGGCTGCACTCTATTAAGGATAATAAAGCCCGGTTATCGTGACTAAGGGTGGGGATTAAGAAGCGGGATTAGAAAGGGGATAGCAAATCAACGTACAATTCTCGAATGTCAATCGACGTCTTCGAATAACTGGAATAGTTTAATTCATCAATCATACTTTAGGAAAGAACTGATAAATCAGAGTCTGAGAGGAGTGTATATACATATACTACTATTCATCCTTGTACTTTAAACGCAGCGGAAAATGGAACACAGTGGCATGTGTGAAGACATGCACATCCGAAAGTCTTATTCTAGCAAGGAACATTCTCATGACTTATTCAGCACACCCACCTACTCATTCACGCCTCAACCTGCACATTTAGAAATATATGTAGGGCTGAGTACAACAGTACTCAGTGAACACATGCCAAAATATATATGTTTGAAAAACATTGTCACGCCATCACAGTAAAGCACGAGAGTTTTGTCTTAAAAAGGCCCGAGTTTACTAAATTCTTTTGATCTTAAAGTTCGGCTGCGCAGCCTAGGTTCACTTCTTCATAAGCCATATCTGATCATAATGTGCCGGAGAGGTGGCCACCTCCCACGGTCACCCTTTCTTAACTTGTGCCGGGAAAGTGGCCACCTTCCACGGTCACAGGACCGGCAAACCCGCTCGATTACTCACGGTTCCCTTGTGTACACTAGTCTAAGAAGGGACGCTACCCTTTCTGGTACCCGAATTCGATTGCGTAACATCTTGGCATAGCCAACAGATAGACATTCTCATGAAACAAACATTTTAGGCATGGCAATAACTTTGAGTCCACGAACCTTAGTTCAGGTTTTGATATGAATATCAAAATCATAACTTCATTGAAAGCATTTAACATTTGAGTATATATAACGCCCATAGTTAGATAGAAAAGCCCACCTCGATTTTTCCCTGATTTGGAATAGTACCTCTGTGGACTGAATCACCTCTCCTCTTCGCGATACCCTTTTTATACAAAGTAAGCTAAACTTTAGCTCAATGAATCATTTGCATAATCCATTAAAGGATGAAGAAATTTCTATCTCATGCTTTAAAATTTATCCGACGATAAATTTCACGTCTTTCTTGGTTAGAATCAATGATTCATTTATTCTTAATTTCCTTGGTTAAGAAAATCTAATTCCTTTGTAATAATCAAATCGGTAAATTTAATTACTCAAGACTAATCCGAATATTAATTAACTTGGGACCTTTCTTGAGTCATATGATTTAATCTTTTATAAATTAATCCTTAGATTAATTTATTATAACCTCATAATTAATTTTGAAAATTAATTAGATAAGATAGAATTATTTTAACTCTTCTCGGGTACTTAAATTAATTAAGTACTTCCATAATCTCAATGAATTAATCTACTAATTAATGAGAATTAATTAGATCATTAGCCCAAGATTAATTAATTGGAGCCCAACACCAATTAATTTCAAGCCCAAATTTTTGTTTCTCGGCCCAACTCTTAAGGCTCATGTCCGCTTTATAATTTTAGCCCAATGATTTAATTAATTTAGCCCACGCTTAAGTCCACTAATAAAATCCTAAGCCAATATTTATTGTTTGGCCCAATTATCGTAGGCCCAATTTTATTAATTTAAAAGCCCACAATTTTGAGCCCAACGCAAATAAATTCTCAAGCCCATTTAATTGAAGCGCAAGCCCAAGCTTCTATCTATTAATTTGATTTAATTAATTATTTTTTTAGGGTCATTCGGGTTGAGATTTTTCAACCCTAATCCTGTCGGATTGTCGGGTTAATCGGGTCAACCCATGAATTTCGGGCTAAATTGACATCCGTAGATGAGTTAATCAAATTTGTTGGGTGAATTTTCTCAAAAAAATGATCAGACTATAGTGTTGGTATCAAGAAGACAACTAAACAAACATTTATATCGAAATGGGTACTAAATTTTTATTTTCTTTAAAATAAGGCACTTATCGCTTTTTTAAACTTATAAATGTCACTAATATTTTTTTCTACTATTTAATTATTTTATTTATTTCAAATAAATAAAAAATAATTTTATTCACTATACACCAAGAAAATAATTTAGATTTTCCTAAAATAATAAATAGAATGTTTAAATTAAACGTATAAAAAAAATATAATTCGTCTATCCTCGCCCCTATCTCCAACCTTTTCAAGAATTTTAATGGATTTCAATATTTCATTCATGGAAAAGACTGCAAAGCTGCTGCTACTTCGAAGATAATCAAGCGTTCCATAGATATGAACAACGATGGCCGGAATCTCAGCGTCAACTCATTTTTTAGGAACGGTCTCGACGCCTATAGTTGCATCGCCACGGAAAACACGCGCAACTTTGGGAAGTGGCAGAGGAAACTACTAGAAATGGCGATCTTCGCAATGCGTGGGAACACACTGAGGAGTTAAACGGCCTCGAATGATCTGAGCTGCTAGATTACGAAGCGAAGCGCCGCTACGTCATGTTTCTCGGTGAGGACATCATAGTCGCCCAAGGCTACTCCGCCATGATTGAGTCATTGTCGTCGGTTTTGCCAGCCAGAAAGTTGAGAAAATTGGTGGAGATTGATAGTAGTAGTAATTTAATATTTATTTACAGATAAATATTTTATTTATTTTCATAGGAAATATTTTCATGGGTGTATGTAATGAATAAAAAATAATTCATATTTGTTTGAGAATAATTAGATAATTAAAAATGAGATATGTATCTTATTTGAGACAAAATAAAAGTTTAGTGCTAATTTTGAAACAAAATTTTGTTCTGCACCCTGTTTGATATAAATACTAAAATTTGATAACCTTCTGAGTAATTAACCCCAGTTTATTCTAATACGGAAATTCAATAACTGTAAATACGTTCTTAGTGATGATAAATTACTTAATTAGGGCATCAACATCCCAATGTCTGCCCCTAAGCACTATCTCGTTTAGCATTCACTATTCACGTGCTTAATATTTTTCCTTGCATCCCACTAACACTACAAAAAAAAACGCGTTTTACCGACGTCATTACCGACAGATTCTTGCGCCATTTCTTCGCGCCAAATATGCCGACTCATTTACCGACGGACATATTGTCGGTGAATGTAACGACGGACCTATCCGTCGTTAAATGTTTATTTAATTAAATATTACCGATGGACAGCTGTCCGTCAGTGTCGGCGACGGACCGCTGCCGTCGGTAACCGTGTTTTATTTATGTTTTGTGTTTATTTTGAGTAAGGAGATAATAAATTACCGACGGACTTGATATCCGTCGGAAGTAGCGACGGACTCTGTCGGTAAATCTGGAGCAAATTGTTTAATTCATCCTCGGCCATAATCCTAATTCCTTACTCAGCGCCGCTGTCTTCTTCTTCTCCCTTCATCCTCTAAAACTCATTTCTCCCTCTGTTTCCCATCGATTTTCGCCTCCTGCAGTCGCCGTCACCCGCCTCATCTCCCCAACAAAACTCACAAACCTCTACACCGAACCCTTTGTTGGGTATGGAATCAAAAATAGTGCTTATGGCACTTTGATATTTGGAGAAATATGATATTGAATATGATTATT
>JAYDZE010567582.1:0-12145 GCA_034509125.1 Monilaria moniliformis
GAAATTTACATCAAGATAAGGCACCACAGTTCCTCTATAACACAAATACATGTCTGCTCCCAATAAATCATAAACCTTTCATTTTTCTCACACCATCAATTTTCAGACTTCAAATATCAATTTATTTAATCGAGTCCCACGAAAAGGCACGGCGATTTTATAATTTTCCTTACTATACAACAATATTTGTTCGAAAATATTAGAGCCCCATATATATATATATATATATCGTATCTTATTTGTTATTTTCTGGATATGAAAATTGTTTTCTAAATTAAATAAGAGGGAAAATAAATATATATCTTATTTTCATATATTAGAGTTCCATATATAAGAATTATAGAGATAAATATATATTTTTTGGATGTGGGTATTGAATTAAATTTTATTTTTATAAGTTTAGGAATAGATTGATATTGATAATCGATTTATCTCTATTCAAGATAGTATAATGGTATATTAGTCAAAACACAAATATATAATTATGGAAAATAAAATAAGAATACTATGTCAAAAAACATAATGTTAAAAAATCATTATCCTTGACAAACAAAGTATAACAGAAAGCCCAAGATAATAATTAAACAAACAATAATAATTTTATACAGTATATATATTTCATTTCAGCTTTTAAATGAAATCCAACTTTAACGCTCGTAATAAAATATTTATCAGCTAATATAATATACAAAAGAAAGTGGTCAGTTGTATAACTAGAGCACCTATAAATTATATCACTAATGTGTGTGTGTGTGAGTATATATATATATAAATTAGTACTGTGGATTCATAATGATAGTAGTTACATGGAATTTCTTTTCTTCACATCTTCAAAATATACAAAATACAATCAAATCAAGCACAGTAAATAATTAAGAAGAGAAGAGAGCAAGATTAACTAACAAATTACAACTTAATTAATCCTACTGTTCACCACTCCAATTCCTGATCGCTTGCAATACTGCTCGTTTAACCACCTGAGCATCTATGCTATCAGACTGCCCCCTTCGTTCTGCAATTTTAATTATTAAAAATTAGAAGAAGTTAAAAATAAATAACTTTTACATTGCTTTAACGTAAAAACATATAACAAATATTATTGAATATAAGGTTCCAATCTCACTAACATATTCCAAGTCTGGGTGTACGAGCATCGTCATGCATTCTTATATCGAGAAATAGAAGAAAATTAACATAAAATTTCATTTCTTTTTAATTGTTTTACTTCCTCATCTAATTCAAATATATAATAATATGCATGCTTATGTATTAAGAATGATATAAATCTATGTATGAGTGAGGAAAATAAGAAGATATATATAGACTATGACAAATCAGTTTTTTGTCAGCGTACAATAACCAGATTTATATATAAAAGTGTGTGGTGCAAATTATGAGGCAGATTTTATGTGGGTTGCACGCGATCTTATAGTTTGATCATGTACGTAAACTATAATTTAACAATCTTATACTTATATATGTTAATAATCTACATATATATACATGAAAAGATTCCAATAAAATCATCTTATAAGGAGAATGTAAGAATCGATTGCACTAAACATATAAAGCATTTATATTAGTTGTACAGACGTATATATATATGCACTGTGATAATATTAAGGTATATTAATGTTATTGTAGTATTCTCACCGTTCAAATACTTTATATGTTCAATACAGATACTTTGTACATTAAATGTAGTGTTCTCACGATAAAAATGTTAGTATGTGTTTTTTTTTCTACCTCACTAACAGCTTGGAGACGAAATTTATCAGAACAAGAAACCCTAGCGTCGAGTACTTCAAGGCCTAGCTCCTCAAAGGCTTCTAGTATGGAAACAAGCAAACCGGGGCAGTTTTTCTCAGACAGCACGTTTATTAGGAATCCTTGTTCTAGGGTTTCCACTTTGACCTGCGGCAAAATTTAATATAATTATAAGCTATTACAGTTATGTACAAATCTCCGAATTCAATAATTAGGTGTTACATCTGGTATTAAATTTATTGCCACGGGCAAGGAGTCTTGTTCGCTCAAATTTTGTAGAGACGCCACATCTTGATTGAGTGTTTCCACCCTCACCTTTAACTCTATGATATATCTGGATGCATCCACTACGATCGATGCTTTATTTACCTATTTTCATGTTTTAAAAAATTCCGCGTAATGGCTAGTAATTATTTGATTAGGATAATAATTTTTTGCAAGGTGAAATTCCTGGCAACGAAAATACACTATTAAAAACTAAGAGATATATGTATTAATCAATCAATAACCATTTCCGTTTATACTCATCATCAACATATACATATATATGAAAACAATTTAAATTAAACCAAATACTAGGTTTTGTAAAAATTATGCATGAAATTATTGGAGAAAAAAAGAATTTAGGGATTGAGATACCTACGGAAGTAGAATTAGAAGCAGAGCGAAGCTGCTCCAATTTATGAGAGAGAGCTGCTTTCTTTTTGTTTCGGGAGCTCATAATCTTCTTCTGCTTGTTCTTCTTCGACTTCGACTTTGTCTAAGAATGGAACACAGACGCGGGAAAGCGCAGAACACACACTTGATCAGAAGATACCTGGAGTGATTTTAAAGAGAGAGAAAGAAGGGGGAGAGAGAGAGAGAGAGAGGTGTGATCAGTCAAGCAATATTGATGTATGATTTGCTTGTTTGTTTCCTGCAAGAGTACCACAAGTTTCACAGGAGATGGTGACGTAATTATATATATATTGTCATTTATGGCCATCCACTTGCTATTAATTCATTTTATGGTCCTTATAATGCTGACCCTCTTGTCAAGAATTCAAGTCTTCTAGATTTCATTGGCTTTTTAAAGAAACTCATTTATTTAATTAGTTGGACTAATGTTCTTATGGGGTTTGAGCCAATTAACATTAATGTTGAGACGCAACAATTTGGTAGTGGATCGATCGGTTAGCCAAACATCCATGTTATGAATACATGAAATAGTACTGACTAGGCAAGCTCTTGTCTAATGCAATAAACAAGTTACAGATATTACTAAAATCTATGTTCATGTCAGTTTAATCACAAATTCGTCTATTTCGTTAGCTAGGTTACATCAATATTATTAATTACCTTTATAATCTAATAGGTAATAACTTTGATATTGACATAAAGAGAGGCTTTTGATTAACTCATGCCGCTGTCAATTAGCACCACAAACGTATGAAGTCTAAACACCTTGAACTAAACAGTTCATCATCTCTTGAAAAATGAAACCCTCTCTTTTCGTTGGAGGATACTCTTATAATCACCAAGCACAAAAGTTTATATATATGTTGTTGATTTCCTTATTTACTATATATATGTGTGTGTGGGGGAGGTTCAAATGATAACCCCTAAATATTGTGAGAACATGGAACCATTTTCAGTTCTTCGGTCACGAAGATCCATAGTAAATGCATCTATTTGATGAATGAATGCAACATCATGGTTCAAATCCTATGAGGAGCCAACATTCAGTTTTTTAATACAATTAATTTCACCTAAATACAGTAATTTTATAATATTCTTACGTTCTCACAAAAAATATAATTTTCATGATAATCCAACCTTGCATGCCTTATATTTAGTGAGGAGAGATCGAGAGAGAGGTGAGATGAAGATGAAGCTAGTTGACAGAGGGGATTGTCTAGAGATCTCCCGTGAGAAGTGTTTGGAGGCATTTGTGACAGCTAATACTTTTACTTCAACATAAAATCTTTGTCCATTTTTCCCATCTTCAGCTCTCTCAAATCTCACTCTTCATCACGAGTCTCTCTCTCTCTCTAACATTACTTATACATATATTTCTATACACACGTATTTGTAGATTTTGTAGTCGATCTCAACAAAACTAATTATTATGTCCTAAAAGCCGAGTGGTTCGATCGGCCTAACATTAGTTATTGTTAAAATTAAATAAATTTGTCTCTCATCGTACCTATACCTATCCACTGATGCTCCTAAATTATGGGCAGATTTGGCACTCCCATCAATACCTATATAAATATATGATCATCAAACCCTAATTTTTTCGGAAATAATTTTTTATTGAAATCACGTGATTTTACTTTTTCATTATTAGTTAACTTATTCTGTTTTCACATGCCTCTCAAGGAGTTAAAATAATAATGATAAATACAAGGAGATATATATTATACGATAATTAGTAATACTATTATTCAGTAAATAAAAATATTTAGTGGAGAAAACGAAATTAAAGTCGCGCGTACAAAATAAATGGAGATTATTCGATTACTTTGTATAAGAGACAACAATGTAATTATCACAGACAACTGTATTGCAGTTTGCATAGAATATTAATGTGTAAGAATAATACAAAAACCAAAGAGATTCCTACTGGAGTAACAATCCTAAGCACAAGAAATTAGTAAGCATTGTTCCACAACCATCAGCAACAATTAAACATTGATTACATTAACATTACTTTACTAAGATCCATTTTCTAACCCTCCCAAATTAAATTACATCAAGAAAGTAAACTATATGATCAACAATTTTGTTATGCATGAAAATAACGAGAACATTCCACCATTTAATTCAATAATATATGCAAATAATACATGAGAAGTTAAAGAAAAGCACTCTAGATCAAATCCGAATAATGAGTTGGACTTGGAAAGACGTACTTACATCAATAAGTACCATTTTGTCACATGATTTGATTTTATACAAACTGATCACATGTGTATGTGTTTACACTTGACATAGAGTAACCCAAACATAATATATCTCCTAAAGAAGTTAGCAAGAATAGAAAGTGGCGATGCAAACTTGTTTTCAACTTGATTAACAAAATTATTTTCTTTTCATGACAAGTAACTATAAAAACTTGTGAATGTAAATTTTATTTTGGTATCATTTGTTTCCAATATAATTGATAATAAAATTGTCACCTTTCCACGAAGACAAAGGCACCACCAACTCACCAAGTACCCACCTACTCACATGTGTGCATTAATCATTGCAACAAAACAATCCACCACTCCGGTTGAAGCTTGATGGACTAATATTGATTTGTGAGCACCATCATGCATGGAGTTTGACTGATTACCCCTAACTTCTAAGCATCATTTCGTCTGTAACTCAAAATAACAAATGAGTCTTAGTATCATCTTGTTTGAAAACTTGAAAGACCATAACTTACTTTTGAACATCATTATATCATCTCAAACTTGAAAGAGTAACTTGTGAGCATCATATCGTATGGAGCTTGAAAGATCATAACTAAGTTTTTAGCATCATTTGTTATGGAATTTGTCAGACTGCCTCTAATTTGTAAGTACCACCTCATCTGAAATTTGATCTAGTACTGATTTTTTAGAATCATCATGTATGGAGTTTGACTAACCATCTCTAATTTTATCATCTTGTATAGAGCTCGAAATACCATAAATGAATATGAGCATTATCCTCATATAGATCTGGGCATACCACCTGTCAAAATTTTACAGGAAATATCATTTTGCGTCATAGTTTATATTATTTCTATTGCCATAGCATATGAAATAGTTTTTAGATAAAATAATTTTTTAATTAATTTGATTTCATCAAATTAAATATGTGGTACAATTCAAATAATATTAATCTCAACAACTTTCACTAATTAAATATTAATTTATAGACGAGAGAATATAAATACATTTTTATATAAGTTTTCATTTGATAAAATTTCATAAAAAGTCGATGTGAGATTGAAGGTTTTAGAAGAATAAGAAGAAGAAGAAGAAGAAGAAGAAGAAGAAGAAGAAGAAGAAGAAATATAAATTTGACATGAGATATGATGGAGAACTGATGTGATTAATATGTTCTTTTCTTTTTAAATTGACAGATTATAAATAATTTAAGACTACATCTCTCAATTAAGCATCATCTCATACGGAGCTCAAAAGACCATATATGACTTTTGAACATAAGAATTTTGAGTATTATCTCGTTCGGAGTTCAAAAGAATATAACCGACTTATGAGTATCATCTTAAAAGATCAAAACTTACTTGTGAATGTCATTTTATCTGAGATTATTATATTAGCATTGATTTCTAATCATCTCGTTTAAAGCTTGAAACACAATAAATGACTTTTGAGCATCATCTCGTGTCAAGCTCGAAACATCAAACTAACTCGCGAGCATCATATGGAGCTTGAATGATCAGAACTGACTTTTAGGTATCGTCTCGTTTGGAGCTTAAAATACCAAAACTGACTTGTGAGTATTATCACGTATGGAGTTTGATAGACGAAAACTAACTCATGAGCATCATATCATTTGGAGCTTGAATCACAAAAACCGATTTGTGAGTATCATCTCATCTAGAACTTGAAATATCGTAACTGATTTTTGAGCATAATCTCTTATGGATCTTCAAAGACCAGAAATCATCTTATTTGGAGCTTGACATTTTACCTCTGATATTTGAGCATCATCTCGTCCGAAGCTTGAAAGTATAATTGACTTGTAAGCATAATCTTGCCTCGAGCTTGACAGACGAGAAATGAATCCCGAGCCTCGTCTGAAGTTTGTAAAAGCATAATTGAGTTATGAGAATCAGCTTGTTTGTAGTTTGTAATACTAGAAACGAGTTACGAGCATCATCTTGTCCGGAGCTTGAAATACTAATACTAACTTGCGAGCATCATCTCGTCTGGATTTCAAACACCAAATCTAAAGTTTAAGCATCATCTTATGTAGAGTTTGATGATTAATTAAGCAGTAATAACAAAAATCAATGTGATTCAAATTCCATGATGTTGTTCTTTATTAACTATTACAATGAATCTATTTGAGTTATATTCATTTTCTTAAAATTTATGATCAACTATATAATATTATATTAATATACACAATTATTAGTATTAGAAGGATAATTATTTATTCTATCATAGTTACGTTAACGAAAATCTAACTCATAGCTTATGGATTAGAAGGATAATTATTAATTTAATATATATATATGTGTGTGTGTGTGTAAAATTGTGATTAGATTTATCTATTTGTCTCATTTAAAAATATTATCTATTAAAAACGGATGTGATATTGAAAATAATACATATTTTGGTGATAAATTTTTTTTACCAGCAGCCTCAAATTAGAGTCTCCACGATAAAAGTGTTACTTTTGTGTATTTTTTTTTTCATAACATCATAATAAGTGATTGTTGAATTACGAAATTAATAAAATAAAAATAACATATTGAAAAACACAATTCATTAGTCTGGTTGTTCTAAAATATAAGATCATGTTATTTGAGAAACTTAACCATTTGTCAAAATAATATTAGCCAAATTAAATTAAATTTTTAATAAAAATATAATTATTTATTTGGCCAACTAAATAGTTAATTAGCCAAATTAAATCGATGATACAAAACATATGTAAGATTACTATCTATATAGGTTTACTCAAGGTAATGTTTGATTAGAAATCGATATGAAATAAGAAATGTGATTCATGAAGAAAAAATTAAGAATGAATGGAAATTGAGAAAAGAGAAAATAAAACCCTTAATCTTATTATCTTATATATACTAGATTTTATGTTCAATGTAAAATTAATGATTTGGTCTCTTTTTGCATTTTTTTTTCTCAAATTCAAAGGCCCAACGCCAACTTACGGAGGTGGGCCGGCGGTGATGGAAGTGTGGGTTGTGACCATATATATTGTAATTTAGACCTTCTAATATAAGTAATCTAGCATATGTTCGATTTTATTTACTTTATTTAATATAGCATGCTCTATTTAATTTCGATATTATCTTTCGTTAGATGAGAAATTGACTTTCATTAGTCGTGTCTTGTTTCATTGAAAGGGAAGATATATTGTATTTATTCCATCATATTAATATTTGCAATATCTTCTAATTATGAGGGGAAACAAATTGATCCAAGAGCTATGAACAATGAACTGCGCAAGATAATGTGTTACTATATTTATGGATCTATAGATATGAAAGACTCCGATAAGCATGTAATCAAGTGCCATCTTCATAATCTTCCATGTTGCTTAGTTATGGTCAAAATCTTTTAATAAGTATGCATTTTTAGAAAAAAAATATTTTCATTAGGAAATCCTTTTGTTTTTCGTTGTCAAATAATTTTGAACGAAAAATGCTCAAAATTGTGGGAAGTCTATCATTGTTGCATTTTCTTTTACGATAACTTGAACTTCAGTTGTATTATGATTTTGATTTATTTTAGCACTGGGTGAGGTTTAGTTTGACGTACAAATATGATCTAAATTAAACATACATAACTAAATGTTGAAAATATATGTCATAGCAAGTATAAATAAAATTGGAAAATAAAACACATATATATGATTTGTAATAATTGATAAGTAGTAAGTATATATTAAACCGATCAATATATTGTAAGATGATTTTAAATAAGCTGAAATAATTGACAAAGAACAAGCATAAATTACCTACAAATTCCGACATGCTACAAAGTGGTTATAGATTTTAAAAATACAAGCTTAACCTAAAGTTAATATGTTCATCTATCAAAACATGCCATAAAAACAAATTATAAAAATAATAAACACAAAGCAGCACGTGGTAAAAGGTGCGATTTTAGTAATAGTGAAGAAAATACAGTCATAATCATATTTTTGTGATATATTATATATGAAAATTCAATATTTGATATTTCACCGAATATTACACCCTACAAAATGCCCTTTTCTTTGGTCAAACAACCCTTAGCCTCTTAAACATTAGGTTAAAAGAAATAATTGAAAAACGTGCTTAAATTCGCCAATGTTTTAAAAATGGAGTAATAAAAATAAAGAAATAAGTAAACATGACTACTCTTTCCTTTTATAAAATACATTTCCAAATAAAAAAGAATCGGAAAGGAAGTGTGAATTATATTTAGAAACATCTACAATTTTGTTAATTATGTAACTATAATTTCCAAGATGGGATTTTTAAAACAAAAAACAAAAGGGAGTGTGAGATTAATAATAAAAACCCCAAATTTACACTTGACATCCCCCCCCCCCCCTCTCTCTCTTCTTTCTCTCTCTGTATATACATATGTATATCTACGCCTCCATCGACTCTTCCACCTGTCCCGCCGCCGTCACCGCCATCAGTTGCGACTGCGCCGCCTAGGGTTTTACAGAGCTGGATTCTCTCCCCTATCTTCTGCCCATCTCTCTACGCCGCTCCTTCACCGGGTTCGTCGACTAATCGCCGCCCGCTTCTTAACCTAAATACCGCTCTCCACATCTTCACTGCTCCCCCCCACTGAAGATTGTCTAAAAACCTCGCGTTTGCACACCAATCGGTTTAATTAGGGTTCCTGTTATGAGTTGCCCTCCGAAATCAGTTCGACTAGGGCAGGGCTGAGAAATATCTGCAAATTAGGGCACTTCATTTTATGGCATTGGGGGATTTGATGGCGGCATCACGGTTTTCACAGTCTACGACGGCGGTTTCGAATCACTTGGAAGAGTTCACTCAGAATGGGAATCATGTCGAGGAGGATGGCGAAAGGAGTGTTTATAGTAGCAGTAGCATTGTCAATAATAATAATACCAATGCCCGTGATTTAACAGATACCGCGAGCAGCAGCTATGCGGAAATGACCACCACGACGAGCATGGCTTACCTGCCGCAGACTATTGTGTTGTGTGAGCTTCGGCACGACGGATTTGAGGACTGCATGCCGGCAGGGCCCTCGGATAGCGGTTTAGTCTCTAAATGGCGGCCCCGGGATCGAGTAAGTTGCCAAATTTTTGTGTGTATGTATTATATGTTTATTGAAAAATTTATTTGTCAAGTTTCTTGCTATCCACATTGCTAATCCTAAATTAGGGGCATTGAATATGCTGTCATTGTAGTGTGTTGACAAATATTGTATTATGTTGACATGATGTCACAGTTATAACTTGTCAAATTTTATGAACAATGTCGTGGAAAGAGATGATTGGTGGTGATAGTTGTGTAGACTCTTGTGTGTCATTTAGTGTGCTTCAAGGTGATTTCTCTGTGATGGTTTTTATTATTGTAGCGAGCATGATGATAGATGATCATCAGTCGTATTATTATCAAATCCTTCTTGCTTTATGAGGATATTTTAGTTTTCTTCTGTTAAATGGGTTCTGTTTGTTTAATTATTTTTTAACACAGAAAGAAAACAGAATAAGGTGCTCCAAATGACTGCCATTATTTTGAAAAGAGATTATTTTTTTCCTTTTTTTCATTTCTCTTCCTGTTCACACAGTTGTAACATAATATTTGACTAATATTACCTAGCAAGTTGTTTCACCCGATACATTACAAAGGAGTAATTAACTCAAAAGGGTACAGCCTCATTTTGTTGCTATCTTGATGCATAAGAGAAGATGGAAATTGCACTTAATTGATTAATTCTTATGAGAATTACCTGGAGAATGATGTAGCACCCCCTCTGTAAAGTCTGCTTACTTTATCATTCTTTAGCCCTCAATTATTTCCTCAGACTTCAGCTTTTTTCCTCCCATGGCTGTTTGCGTTTTGAGAAACAGGGATGATAGGGGGTGATGTTGGCTCTTCTGTCGTGACTTTTTTTATCAGAAGTGTTTGATGTGAAAGAGTGTATATGTCATCAGCAGTTCTTGTAGTTTGAAGTTTGGCTAATGAAATCATGATTGCAATAGACAATATCCTCTCCACCTTCTCTTTTTTCCTAATTTCGTTCCAGTAAAATGAAATTCATAGATCCATGCTCCTCCATGTCTTTCTCATTTTTTTCATTTTTCCATCTGCCGTACGCAACCCTGATAGTCTAACCTGCTTCAATAATTTATTTTACAAAGATTTATTTCCTCCTTAGGGCTTGGATATGAGAGTTTTGTATTATGATTAGGTCCAATGATTGTTCTTGATTTCCACCAGAACTGTTTGATAGTCTGTTATTTAAAAGTTACCACTCTAAACCGTAAATAGAGCTTCAGGTCTTTTCCAGACAGTCTGTGGGTCTATGTCTCTTGGTTGAAGTAATGATTTTCTCTTGAAATTATATAACTTGTATGCTTTTATATTTGGATTCATCTGTTATGCTTTCTGGCTACGGTATCAATCTTGTAAAGTTATCAATTGAAACACGCTTCATCTTACTGTGTTGACTTCACATTCGTTGCAGATGAAGACAGGATGTGTTGCCTTAGTTTTGTGTTTAAATATCAGCGTTGATCCACCTGATGTTATAAAGATATCTCCTTGTGCACGGATGGAATGTTGGATCGGTATAAACTTTTTCTGCTTTTATCTTCTCATAGTTAGCTTTATGTTGATATTATGATTTATTTGTATGCTTGTTTCTTAGAGGTATGCTATCTACTTGTGACTTATTTAAAGTATGATTTATTGATCTTTAAACTAAAGAGTCTGTCATTCTGATCAGGATACCATGTTGCATGCGGGCACTTTTTGTAATTTTAAAGGTCATTTTGTACCTCATCATTTAACTGCTTACACACAATATTTATAGCATGTTGCTTTATGTAAATAATCTATCATGTACGTGTCAGGACCTTTTGGCATATTAATTAATTAAGAATGGCTGTTATATTACTGGTTGTAGTTATTTATTCTCTGCTATGAAATTTATCGTGGGTGGTATGGTTATGCTACCCACTGGAGCGAATTGAGAATTACAAATGGTTCAAGAGTAGTTGAGTGTCTCATGTGCAGTTTATCTTTCTCGAGTGGGGGTGGGGACTTGCTATGAGAGGGTACGGATGAAAGAGTTAGTGCTGGGACTTTTACTCCATAAAGCTCAGGCAATAACATTCCCTTAAAATTAAAATAAGGATTGAAAGCACTGAACTATCATATATGTGGGTTAGTCTCTGTTGCGGGGTGATTTTTTTATTTAAGGCATACATCCAATAGCTGGTGGTGGACCGTCTATAAGGTTTAGCATTGCTCATTTGTTAACCTAAGCTTTTGTCATATGTAAGAAACAAACTAGTAATCTGATAAATGATGGTAAAGTATATGTTTGTTCATGTGCCTCTCACTCTTTTTAGATCCATTTTCAATGGCACCACAAAAAGCTCTTGAAACAATTGGAAGAACCTTGAATCAACAATATGAAAGGTGGCAACCCAAGGTATGAAGCCATAT
>JAYDZE010567593.1:0-12144 GCA_034509125.1 Monilaria moniliformis
ATAACTTGAAAAGACTGATTTACCCTTTAATGATATTGTTTACACCTTTTAATGATACGATTTTGCTTAAAATCTGAGCCATTGATTTCGAAATCCTAGGGTATAAATTGGTTCTTAGTTGTGCATTAAGGATTGGTTCTCATTCTAACACACCCCTATATATATATATATATATATATATATATATATATATATATATATATCTTCTAATCTAAGTAAACCGACTTTGTTTAATTTTTATGAGTATTATTATTTTATTTTGTCGATTGCTGAAAGGCCAAAAGCCTCGGCAACTGAAAGGACAAAGTTACAACTGAAAATAAACACGAAGGATCTTCAAAATAAAGGGTGTTTTTCTCATACATGTTTGAAAAAAAGTATAAGACCATACATGTCAATGTAGCGCACGTACCTCAATCCTCATTCCTTGATATTATGGAGGACCAGCAAATATTTAGTATTTTTCATATTTTTAACAATGAAATAAAACAGATCACTTAATATTCAATCATATTAATAACATTATGCATATGGAAAAATAACCTTACAAATGCATATGCAAACAAATCACTTAATATCTTAATATATATATATATATATATTCATGTAATAACTAGATTTTATTACATAACAGAGACTGTATAATAACCACACGATCTATCCATCTAACGGCTAACAATATGACACGTGTATTTATTTTATAATTAATATATTAAATAAATAGTAGTATAGTAAATGATCAAAACAGCAGTAATGATGTAATTCCTATTTTATAGGGACATGATTTGTATTTCATTTAATAAATATGGTAACAACCGATGATTAAGGTATATATATTATGTGATAGATTTTTTATTTTCGGAAGCATATGATGACGTGTATTACGTTATATGATGATATAATTATTGTAATATGATGAAGGTAAAAATAGCACTAATGATATTTGCTTGTACAACAACAATTTTACACATTACATATTATTACATAGCTTACGACAAATCAACATAACAAACCAATAATATCATTTTACGTTGTCAATATAATCATCATACACAATTAGTTAAGATTTTGAGATATTTTCAAAAAATTTATTGTTGATAGATTTAGTGGAGTTATGGTTTCCGGTTTTTTATGGTAATTGAATTATTTAATATGAAATTTGCGGTTATGGTATTAACTGCGATTTATGGAAGAATATTTATTAATCAAATCTTTACATTATAGTTCTATTAAAGAGATATTGTGTTCCCGTTCTATGATAATGAGGATTGACGAACGTTATGATGACTTGAATTACGTTATACAATGATATGATTACTGTAACATGATGAAGGTAAAAATAGAATTGATGACGTTTGTAATATTTTGATAAGATTATCCGAAATATCCGCATTAATGATGATATAGTGGAGATGTTTACTCTATTTAATTTCCTCATAGAGCGTAAACTGTTGAAATTAATTCTTGCGGTATAATGATATTTAACTAATTTGCCCTTATAATGATGTTTCTATATAACTACAATGAGACGCGTGATAAGTAGATCACAACCTTTGTTATTGAAATCTAATGGTTAATAATTGGCCTTAGTTATGCATATATATATATATATATATATAATAGTAGCATTACGTTTATGCAAAAAATAGCAATATGTTTTCTTATACTGACATTGCAAGTATAATAATTTCTCATTTACTAATAATTCCTGTATTAACATAAGACACTTAAATTTCAATTCATGACCATTTAATAAAAAAAAAACTAAATGTAAATTACAAAATAAAGAAAACTCTATATACATTGTTGCATTGCTCATATTTGTTCAATCACATTTCTGCAAAAGATATGACTTGCAGTGCAGCAACAGTGTTACAGTGCTATGACAAGAAAAAAATACAAATAATAGGAAATCAGTATATACTTTTTCTTAGAATTAGAAAGTAACATAACAGATGGACGATATTAGCATTACGTTTATGTGAGATATACACAATGCTTGAAAGAAAATATTTTTCTAAAACCATTGTATTTTGTCAAATTACATTTTTTAGGGGGTTTGATTTAAATGATTTTATTAAGCTTTTTCTATAAGCAAAATTGCAGTAGTGGGTATGTGGATCAGGTAAGTATGCCTCAAAGATCAGGAGTTAGACTATTTGACAATTTTTCCCATATTTTTTTGGATATAACCCTCAAATATTAAATATATATATGTAAAAGTTCAGAATATATGTATAATGACTCCATGCAGAATACTGAATACATACACTTTATAGATGCCTCAGTTATCTAAAACTTTAATAGCTGTAACTCCAGTAATATGAACTATTAGTTACTGTACTAATTTCTTAAATTAATCATAAGATCTTCTATTTTTATGATAGTATGAACAATTAATTACTTATTGATTTCCTACATTCATTACAAGATCTTCTATTTTTATCCATATATTGCACGTTATTATTTATCATAATGATTAATGACCCATGCAGTTTATGGGCCTAATAAAGTAAATAATACAGTCTTCAAATTGCTCCAAGTCATTTAGTTCCAACTAGCGAACCTACTATTGTATAATGAATTAATTTTGTAAATTATATTGTAAGTAAATACATGATCTCCTTTTAATCTCAAATCATAATCACCAATAGATGAGATGCGCCTAATTGAATGACTAAAAAATAAAGTTATTCGGTTTTCATGTATATATGATTTAAGTATATATGAACATGGTTAGAACCTCCAAGTCAACTTGTTCTAGATGAAGGGGTTCATGTACAACACAAGCAATTGGGTTGTTTTATTTGCCACCTAAAATCTACTTTTCATTATTTTTTTCTCTAACAAAGAACCCTTCATTATTACATTTCACCAACAATCACAAATCCATATTTACATAATTGAACCACTTACACCAAAATGCCACATTATTTATCACAACTCAATACATAGGCATTATTATTAATAGTAAGTACCAAATTTATAGAAAAAGATGAAATAAAATCTTGCTACTGTTTCGCCACTTAGCTCCAAACCCCGCAGCCACAACCATATTCTCCATTTCTCATCTCTCTCTCTCTCTGTCTAAAAACCTCATACACCTATTAGCTATCTGTGCTCGCCCCCCCTCCTCTCTCTCTTTCTCTTTCTACAATCGGATACAAAACAGCAAGGACGAGAACATAGGACTTCGAAATCTTCATCAAATCCTCGAATTCTCTTTCACCCCAAAAACAATGCCACGATCTGGCTGGCTCGTTCTCATCAAAGAATAAACACACACACACACAATTTGCACAGAGTTACATACATATACATATACATATTCCGATATATATAGAGAGAGATAAATGAGGTGCAAGAAACACCCGGCTGACCAAAGCTGCAGCGTCGGCGTCTGCGCCTCCTGCCTCCGCGAACGCCTCGTCGCCGTCATCTCCGCGCAAGCGCAGGGGCACGCGCTTAGACATGCGCTACAAGATTGCCGCAAGTCTGACTCACAGCTGCCGCAGCCTCCGTTATTTCCCCGCTCAGTTTCACCCTACATTTCGCGACGGAAATCAGACACCGCCGCCGCCGCCGCCACGTGTCGGCCTCACGGCGAGCACCAGCTCTTCTACAGCACTCCCCAAGTTAAGGAAAATTCAAGGAGTAGGTTTTCTTCTCTGTTTTGGGGGATTTTCAGATCGAAACCGGAGAGGAAACCGGATTTGGGTGTCGATCCGGTTTCCAATCCTACGGTTTCGATCGATTCCTGCTCGGCTTCTCCGGCGTGGTTCCCTAACATCATCCGCGGCCGCCGGAAAAAGAAGGTCTCGACGTTCTCAATCGACGAAACCGCGTTTCGAACCGGACAGAATCGCGGGAGGGGGATGTCGCCGGCGAGAAACGCCGACCAAGACGACGAACATTTCCACGGCGGAACGAGCGGATACTCGTCTGACTCACAAGGCTGGAGGCAGACGCCACGGAGGACGCCGACGTCGGCGCGGCGAGGCGGAGGTAAAGCGGCGTCGCACGGAAAAAGCCTATCGAGTCTGACGTTCTGCCTGAGCCCGCTGGTGCGGCCCAGCCCGAACCGCCACTGGAATCAGAAGGTAGCACCGCCGGATTCGGCGGTGGCCGGAGACCCAAGAACGACGCCGAAGGCGCACCTCTCCACAGCGGCGTCGTTTTGCAAAAACCGCTCCCGAAAACTTGCGGATTTCGGGAGATACCCCTAAGATCCAACATGTTGACTTTTGACCGCACCGATCCCGAAATGACGGTTTTACCCCCACAGTTATTTTTTTCCACTCTTTTAGATTTGTTCTTTGTATTTTCATGTACATTGTGTATCCCAATTTAGTTGAAAAGGGAAAGGAATTAAGGAACATAGAAATATTATTTTGTTTCTTATGTCGTGGGAATTCGTAGCCGTTAGGTTTGAGGCATACTCGATACACTTACTTTTAGAATATTTTACTGTAAACGACCAATTGCACATGTCAGTATGTTTATTAGAGCATGAAGAAGTGGGGTGGGTTGAGATATAGTGCATTTGCTCCCCCTTAGGATTACATGTTGAGTTATGGAGTTAGGAATCATGCCGCAGATTTGACTCTCTAGCTCATGTGATTATAATGAGAGAAAAAGCAATCGTGCATCCACATGTAAATATAGTTACACTTGGTATGCAATGGAGCCCTGTATTTCTTTTGTATATTGTTAATAAGGGCACGAACTGGACTGGAAAAAGAAAAATGAAAAAAGAAAAAAAGAAAAAGGTGTTTGGTATAAGGAATGATAAATGTATATATATATATATATACCATAAACTGCATCAAGTTAGCATTCCCAATACCATATGACACTGACATCATAATTCTATGTCTAGATTTTAGTGGAACAGAAACTTCTAAATGTCAGTCTCTCATTTACTTCATTATGACACTCCTCATTTTTTTTTTTATATTTTCTATTTTAAGACTAGAATTAATAATGAGATATCTTTCTCTTTCTAAGACATATACAAAATTTGTAGTAATTCATGAAGAATTATGATTTGACGATTGTTTCAAACGCAAACATGTAATATTTATTACATAAACTAAAATGGAACATCGAATCTGATATAATGTCACTTCAAATTTAAAAAAGTGAGGAGAAATTTCATAGATAGTTGGAGAGAAAGTTGCCTCGTATATATATATATATATATATGGTGATGCATATAAAACTCATGTTTGAGCATTGTACAATCAATCAACATCATAGTTCATGGATGTCGTTGGTTCTCTTCCCTTTCCTCATATTTTTCTTAGATATGAATATGACTTTATACTTTTGTGACTTGAGCTCTTCTCGAAGGTTTTCCTCGGTCAAGTAGGAAACTGATGAAGATTTTACTTTTCGATTTTTATTTTATATGAATTGTATGTGTGATCTAGTACGATTGATATTGCAAGTAAAACTCACATGATTTATATATACAAATCATTATAAATTATTTTTGTAGTTGATACTATGAATGGTAAGATAGTGACAATATGACATTTGTCAGTAATCACCGATCCATTATACAATTATTATTTAATAAATTTAGCTCGAGCTATTGAGTGTGCAGAGATTCAATTATCTAACGACCTCAAAATTTAACTCATCAATGCACATGTAAAACTATTGATAATTTGTACATAGTCATAATATGATAAATAAAATGTAGATATATAAATATAAAAAAGGATATAGCTAGTGTGTTGATCTTGATAGAGATGATGTCCCATTGAGAATGGTTAAATAGTGAAGTGGGTATTTTTGAAATAAAAAATGTCAAATAAAATCTTATTAATATCTTTATAACTCTAAGTTTAAAGGACTAAGTTTGTCCCATTTAATTCTTTCAATATAATTTATTTCTCTTATTTAATTTACATGTTGTTACACCAAAAGAATAGATTCTCACCTATAAAAGATGAAGAAATATTGATAATTAGGAAGAATAAGTCGTAAGGTAGGGATGGTAATGAATTTGGTGGGGGCATAGAGAGAGAGAGAGAGAGTGTTGTGTAATGTTGATCGATGGGCATTTAAAGGGAGGGGGGCGGGGGGTGGTGGGTGGCTGCCCTGGTTGTACACCACATACACCGTTCCGTTTCCCGCAACCAAAAGCGAGTAATTAATCGGCTGTGGGGTGTGGGACCCATGCATTCATTTCCACGACGATCAGCTATGGTGGGACCCTCGCCCGTGGAAGCAAACCCTCTTAACGGTCAAGAAATAAGGCTGCTCACCAAATCTACCACGAAGGTTGTCGTCTCGCCTCTTCCATAAGTATTAGTATCCCAATTTACTAATTATACTGACTCCATTCCTGAATAATAGTTTTTATTTTGTCAACATAAAATGTCTTCCAATAAAAAATTTAATCTTCCATTACATAAACATCACTTTAGTGATGAATCTCTTTGATTTGCATGACCTATAGAGTTCTTCTTCATTTGGAAGAAGATAGTACCTATCTGATGTCTTGGTCATGTAAAATCATTTCTCATATATGTACACTACATTGTGCATGCTTTGAAATTTTACTCTTCTATGCAGTATACCTAACTCAACTTAACTTACACCTATTGTTACGTGGTGCCAGTGGCGTATCCAGAATTTTTGATATGGGGGTGCGAGTCGTGCGACAAATAATTACATAACAAGCTAAAAAAAAATAACACTTAAAGAAGTACATCTTGAAATTTTATTCAATTTCAATAGGCTTTAGTGTTTGCGTTTATCTCTATATTCTGTAATTACTGTCAATTGAAGAATAATGGACGAGTATTAGTAATGGTCTAATGTATTAGTAATGAGTTAGTATCAGTAATGAACTCTTTCACACGCAAAATAATATTGGAATTATGCTAAATATGGACATATAAATAAGTAATATTATATAAATATAATATAATATAATATATTAATACTATTTAAAAAAATGGGGATACAACTGTACCACCTTGTTCTAATGTGGCTACGCCACTGCGTGGTGCAGTCTAAAGTGTCCATATATACACGCAACATGCAATCCAAATTTGATACTATATACTATCCGAAGATAAGTTACTACAAAAAAATCACCCTATTATTATGCCTCGTACTCTAGTCGTATTTTAAAATCTATCAAGTATTAAACTCATTGACAACAAAATACAATAAAAATTATAAAACTATTCAAATCTGACACCATATAATTTCCAATACTCAATGTAGAATTATATAAAAAGATATGGAAAATGCACGTCGCTCAAACCACACCGTTTTACACTTGAGGATTTACAAAAAAACTAATAGTAAAAAAATATTTCTACTAAATTAATAAATGGTAACACATTTATAAATTTTTTACAAAATATAATTATTAAACCCAAATCCAAATCTCTGTCTCTCTCATGAGTAGGGGTGATAATTTGGTTAGTCGGTTATTAAGTAACCAATAACCCGATAACCTATATTTTTGGTTAATCGATAACCTAACCGAATAAGGTCAATAATCGGTTAACTGATAACCGATATTTTCGGTTTCGGTTCGATTCTGATTAGTGTGTAAGGAAAATCGGTTATCGGTTATAATCGATAATTGATCGGTTATAACCGAAGAACTAAAAAAAACTTATCTAAACATTAATATATATAACATTGTTCGTTAATTAAACAAAAAATACAGGTAGCTCAGTTGGTGGAACGCTTATTTCGTAACCTCTGAAACGCAGGTTCAAATCCTAGCACTGGCATTTGTTTTTTTTAAGAGCAAGAGTCTCTCCTCATCACACATCAGCTGAAGAGATGGTGTGGAAATGTAGAGTCATACCATATTGCTCATACGCTTCCTCATCCTACATTGACTAGAAATAGGAAGGGGAGATGATGAGTGGCCTTATAAAATGAGGGACATGCATATTATTTGCTCATGGTATCTAGAGTAGTGGGTATCCAAAATGACACTGGTCACAAGTAAAATTTTATAATTTAGTTACATTCTTTTTGTCGATTGTTATCGGTTAACAGACTAACCAATCGTGAATAACCGATCGGTTATTAGCCTAACCGATTCTATATCGATATTGATTTTGGTTCCCATGTACAATTAAGATCTAAAATATTTGATACATGTACAACAATACAAGGGATCTCATAAAAGTTAAAGAGGGAAATTACGTCAAATCATATTAATTACTCAATTTGTTCCATTTGAATAAGTCTTAAGAATTGAGCCTAAATATTATAAGACGAATAATTTGTAATAAAATAGAAAAGAAAATATAATTTTTTAGAATGTATTTATTCAAAAAGTAGTAGAGCAAAAGATGAATTTAAATAGATAAAGTTGAAGAAAGAAACAAAATACGTGGATCACAATAGTATATGATGTTAATAATAATTTATATTAGAGTATTTGTTATGTATAGAATTTTTATTTTAAATAGTCATAGAAAATCCAAATAATTCCTATAGAAATAAGACAAGAAAGTACAACATTCTCTTAATAGTACTCACTAGTCCACATGCAAAATCGGTGGTTACAGTTATGCTCAAAGGTGAACCGTAAGTGGACCCACGACCGGCGGTAAAACTATCTCCCAACACACCGTTAGAAAAATTTTCTTTCCCCAAGGCAAGGTAAAAGTAAAACTATCGGCTTAACTGATAGCATCTGATAGCATGAAGGCACGTATGAAGTACAATTTACAATTCATAAATTTTTTGTAGCCATTATCGAATGATATGGCAGGCTATCTCAATATATGCTTTGTACGCCCATGTCACGCGAGATTAGGTGCAATATTTAATGCAGCTTGATTGTCACATAGCAACATTGTGGGAGTTGTTTCTTGCAATAAATGACATATACAGCCAAGTTAGTCATGAGCATGTATAAGCCACATCCAAGGTCATACACTATATTAAGAGTGATAAAGAGAATAATAATATATGGATAGTTAGTGGATAACAATAGTAATTACTTTGTAAATATAGCACGTGTAGTTGCTATTATGTGTATGTATATTGTATATATATTGGTTAAAAACTTAAAATAATTTTTTTATTATTTTTAGAACTTGAGAGTACTTACAATAGATAAAGTAACTACATCTGCAATGAAAATTAATTGCATTGCAAAAAATAAAATTTCCACCTCCTCCAAAATTCGAATTCATGTCTGTATTCACCTCGCAAGGGAGATGCATTCACCGTAAATATTTATGATTAAATGATAGTTCCTAATTTTTACAACAACAAATATTTAATTTGAACCAATTTTATATATATATATAGGTGTAATTATTTCGAACCAAACCTTATTGTAGAAACTAAGACCAAATTACAACCACTTGATTTAGCCATCCGATGGACATTATTTTGACACGTGGCCGCGTTAATATATTAAACAAAATCGCCTAAGGGTATTAATGTAATTCTGGTTATTCCGGTTAATGATTCTCTGATTTCACGCGAGTGTGCGTGCTTAATAATTCCCTTAAATTGTGGAAACTAATAATTGTTGATATGGTAAATATAATGACAAATTCATCTACGAATAATGACATCTACTTATGCCGATAATGATACTATTTTATTGTGATAATGATGTATTTATACTTTTAATAGTGTATGATAATATGCGATTAAATAGGAAAGTGGTTATTAATGATAAATCTTTCAGTTATGGTAAATTCCAAATTATAAGGACGAGATTTAGTCTTTATTTTTTCATGCAATTTTCATGATCTACCATTTATAACATTTGATAAGGTTAATGATGATTAATGATAAATACGTATACGATTAATGACAACTACTTCTGCTGATAATGATATTATTTTATTGTGATAATGATACACTTTCTACGATTAATGATTTCTGTACACGTATAATGATATGGTTAATGATGATTAATGATATATTCATCTATGATTAATGATAGCTTTTTATGCAGATAATGATTCGTGGAATTTTATTATAGATACGTGGGATTGTTCAATCCCATAATTGTGATGTAATTTTCAGTTATGAAAAAGCCGAAATATATGGTAGGAGATTTAATTGATTATGGATTCCGATTTTTACGGAAAAAATCGTGAGTTTTAGGTGATTCTTGTACGTCCATACATAAGGATATGATTAATGATGATTAATGATACATTCGTCTACGATTAATAATAACTTGTTATGGCGATAATGATACGTGCAGATATTGGATTGCATTAAGCGATGTGCAGATATGGTGGATAATGAATCCCACGATTGACGGTATGCAGTTATTTAATTTTTTTTGAGTATGGTCGTTATACCATTTAATGAGACGTTTTAGTTAGTATGATGATAGCAAATGAAACGAAATCCACACGAACACTCTTAACTTTTAAAATTTGGCTTAATTGCTATCTTGTCTTTTAAATTAAATTGACAATTTCCACTAACGGCGTGAACAAATGCAGGGACAAGCATAATAATATAGGACCTATACGTCAGTCAGTTTGATTTTTATTAACCTACGAATTTGGTTTCAGTTCGTGTAAGAGACGGAAAAAGGATCCAGACTGAGACCCTACATATTAATTGGGTGTTTAATTTGAATTTCTCATCTAATTTACTTCTTCACAAAAGATTATATTTTGTTTGGTCTATTGTTTTGAGAAGAAAAAAAAAAGGGAAAAAACAAATCGAACCAAAACCACCGAACTCAAATCTTGAATTCCAGATTTTTTTGATTCTAATATCTATTATATTCAAAACCGTGCAAGATCGACTAAATGCATTCAAATTACAAACTTGTATTGACACTAGTAAATTATTATTATTATTATTATTATTATTATTATTATTATTATTATTGTTATTATGATTATGATTATGATTATGATTATGAGTTGGGAAAAACTTGTAAATTAACTTAACATGAATTGATGATTCTCTTTTGACATTCTTTTTCACTAAATAATCAGCACTTGTATCTACCAAACAATAATGCCCTTTTAGTTAATATGTTGACTTATATATACACACACACACACACATCATTATCCCCTCTTCGATTTGGTATATATTCGGTTTGGTACATTTTTCTTATATTATCTGAATAATTTTCTCGTTATACGAAACCGTAGATCAACGAATCTTGCGCCAACTTTTCAGTTGTTAGAATGTAAAGCATTTGATTCCAGGTACAATTACAAACAGCTAATGCATTTGCATTGAATATTAAACATACAAATATTTTGATATAATAATATGATGTATAGAAGCAACATTAACAAACTAATTGTAGAATTATATTGTACGGATAGATGATATACCAATGAGCACATTCACTTAGGGGTGTTCGGATTTCAGATCGGATTTTTGTCTAATCCGAATCGATTCGAAAATCCGAAGTTTGAGAGAATATGAATCCGAACCGATCCAAAATATCTGAAAATCCGAATCCGAAAATCTGAATTTTTTATAACTAAATCCAAATCGAACCGAAAAAATCCAAAATATCCGAAAAATTCCAAAAAAATCCAAAAATCCGAAAATCTGAAATAAAATTTCTTAATTATTGTATATATTAAGTTATAAATAAGCCTCTCGAGTCGGTCATCTCTTCTAATCTAAGTAAACCGACTTTGTTTAATTTTTATGAGTATTATTATTTTATTTTGTCGACTGCTTACCTAACCTACTTGTAGACGTGGCCTTGATTTTTATCCACTCAATTTGAGATTTAAAAATTTGTTCAAAGTTGTATTTATGCATATGAAAACAATTATTAAAGAAGATTTGATTATTTTTTGGGGTTCTAAATAATATATAATAAATAAGTAATTGAATTCAATACTATTTCCTTTACACTATTTATATAATATACATATATACTTTCCATGCACACATATATTACATACACATTTATATATATATATATATATATAGGGATTTATTCAAATTATAACTACTTTTTAATACATAATGCAGACTGATACAACGGGGATTTTTGGGTTAGATTATGAGCATAGAATTTAGAAGAACACAAGGGTTTTTACGTGGTTCGATCGTAATTGATCTACGTCCACGGCACAAAGCGTATGTTGTTTTGTATTAACTTGCTAAGAGCCTTTACAATATCGAGAG
>JAYDZE010567604.1:0-12144 GCA_034509125.1 Monilaria moniliformis
ATATATGGACTAGATTAGGATATTGGGCATTAATTAATTAAGGTTGGACCATTAATTAATTAATGCAGACAAAAGATAATAAGCTCATAGGCCTAGGGCCCATGGGGTAGCTAATATATATATTTCTCTATTGTAGAGAAATAGAACACAGACGTTAATTCATCAGTTCTGGAACGTTTGTAACGTGGGAACTAATTTCTTTTGTCACATATAATATGTATGTTCAATAAGAGATTTCCCTTTCTTTGATTGGACTATGTACCATGGAATTGTTCCTGCATCGGATTGGCATACACGTGGATAACGAAAGTAGTGGATTCACCTGCAAGATGCCGGATTCGATTGAACGTGGAAATCAAACCAAACAACAAGTAAGTCTTCTTTTCGTTGTATGATTGCATGCTCCACTTATAAGATCAATTATGAAGCTAGATCTATTTTCTGTCTATTATTCCGCTGCGTGTCATTAGATGACGACATGAAAACCTAACAATACGGGTGCATCGCATTTTACCAAAAATAATTCGACTGACAGATAGTCGGTATGCCCACAGCAGTAAGAGCATCCACAATCGCGGCTGAGTCTTAACATTTTCCTTACACTATTCGTGGGCCTTACATCAACTTTTTCCTTAAAATTTTATTCCCTACAACAGCGGCCGAGTCTTAACTTTCCCTTATACTATTCATCTTTTTTTTTTAATTCTTTTATAATTCATATTATTTTTCAATTCAATAAATTAAATTTAATTTTTGTTAAAATAGATTTAATAATATTATGAAATCCGATATTATATTTTTGAAATTTGAAAAATACATTAGTTAAATTCCTAATATTACATATTATCATCAACTAGTAACATTTATAATTATCAATTTAGTATGATAATAATAAAATTTCAACTTTGATTAGCATTACATATTCTTGATTATCACCTGATAGAGATATTTGTTGGTTATATATTTGTTAGAAAATTAAACTTTAAGTAAATCAAAAAAGAAAACAAAAATAAACAAAATAAATCAAAATATAAAGAAAAAAACTTCAAAAAAATAATTGATGGTGTTGGGTTTTAAACCCAAGATTTATTGGTTTCATAAGAGTTTTACCACTAGACCAACCATCCATTTTGTAATTAAGGCAACAAAAATAATTATATAGTTAAAACGGGAGTGTAGTGTAAGTGATTAATTTATCCCACATCGAAAATTTAACAAATACTACACTTTACTCCTACCTATTTATACCACACATTTATCCCACATCGAAAATACATCAAAAGAGAATGTGGTGTCCTACCTATTTATACCACACATTTATCCCACATCGAAAATAAATCAAAAGAGAATGTGGTGGAAGTGATTATAAATATGATCCTTCAACATTGTTGAAATTTGTTATAAAAAACAATTTTTGATTTTCTATAAAAATAAAAATAAAAAATTGAATTTTGATTTTTATTAATTAAAATTTCGTTTTTTAATTAAAAATGATTTTTTTTAATTATTTTTTATTTTTTAATTTTAATTTTTAAATAAAATTTTGTCAAAAAATTTTGCCCACTCTCATGTCTGGGGGTGAAGCACACTCGCCCTCTCATTGGCCGAGAGGCGCGAGTGCGCCTCACCGGCGCGTGACGGGAAGCAGCGGGCAATGAGCCTTTGCCAAGGCTCGTGGCTCCACAATAGCGGGCGGCCAACGAAAAGTGCGGGCGGCTCGCATTGCGAGCCGCTGTTACCACTGCTCTTAAGCACAATCGTCTCCCTAAAATTCAAGTCTAGTGAATATGTTTTTTTAAAAATAGTGAGGCAAAATAGTTTATTCGCGCTGAATATGCAAAAATTCAGCATTTGTTTAATAATATTCTCAATTTCACCCTTGTGATTGTGAAAAGTCCCGTACAGATCCTCATGTTTGGGAATGCTATTGGGTATGGAGTACTATTTGATGCTAGCTTAATTAGTTTATGTCCTGAACATTGAGTCAAGATGCAAAAATAACTTGATTTTTATAATATTAGAAAAAAAACTTAATTATTAGGCGCGAGTTGCAAATATGGTCTAAATTGATATTTTATTATGTAAAAGTCCCAAATTTGACGTGGGCGTTCTGATTTATTTTGTTTACTAATTATGTGGAGCTATATTTTCCACTTGAGCATCAAAACAACATTTTGGTGTCCGAAAAGATATTTTTCAAAAATATGTTTTCTCATTTTTATGCTCAACCGAAAGATATGGTTTTAGAAAGTATATTTCCACAAAGAAATTAAAATATCCGTGTAGGGTTCATGCCTTCAGTGCCAGAATTTCAAACCCAAACATGTATGTGAAAACTATATTTACGACTTACACCCATTTTTAGATTTATTTTTACAACTCAAGGAAAAGATTAGAACATAAACTATAAATATCTCATCCGATTCTCGACGCGGGTAAACCAATGATACGTCTTGGAACTGAGAGAGTAACTCCAGCAAGTTTTATTTAGTGCTTTGATCACAACCATATCCTCAATATTTTGTGGCTAGCTGATAGGTTGCACAATCACTCTAATCCTTACATTAACCAGCTATGTGTTGGAAGTTTGATCTTTCAATGATTACGAGTAAGAAAATATATATTTTAGAAAATGTAACATCATCTGGATCTGGAGCTCCACCACCACTTATCGGTTTGTTTCTTTTTACCGGAGAGAATTGAGGAAGATATCAGACTTGCATGTATATATAGTGCTCCAACTGGTCCACATATTGTGAATTAGTCCACTTGGCTTCTAAGAAATATATGCACCATCCTCATATCTTACCTCCTAAAATAAATCCCACATATTTCTTTATCTTTTTAACTTATTACTTATCTGCAGATGTCCACTCACATGCGACAATGTTTTTCAGTATAAACAGTGTCTTTATATCAACCACACTCAATATATTTACATATATATACATAGATCAATATTATTTTGAAATGCACGGCATTGAACATGGACCAGCTAGTCTAGAATAGGGATAACATCAAAATTTCATCATTTTTAAATTTTGACTTAGGTTTTGTATTATTATAGATAAACTTAATAGAGATATTATTTTCAAATGTTGACGGTCACATTTCTGACATCAGATTATCGGTACCGGTTACTGGAAAGCATGGATTAGGCTTCAATCAAAATAATGACTCAAAAGCAATTATATTATTTAATTTTACAAGTTTCACATTCTGAAATGACTCAAAGCCATCTTCGGTACCTAGTACTAAGTGGTGGATTTAGAAGAAAAATGGGCGAAATAAATTGATTAAAAATAAAATATAATAATCTAATATGTTTTTATAATAAAATAAATAATATATTATAGTTCAAGTAATAAAAATGTCTGTTTAATGTGACAAATGACTTCTACGAATATTTATATCTTGAAAATGTTTCAAAATTCTTTTATTAGATTGATCTTATAAAACAAATTAGGATGTGTTGTCAAATCTAGTTGATCAAAGTCAGTAAGATATGCTTCTCATTCTTCAGCTGTTTTACCATTGACTTTGATCTTACTCCTATCGGAATATTCGTTCCTTTCACCCATCATGCTATTAGTTATTCATAATTCTTCTAATTTTTAACCTTAGAATTAGAACTATCTATTATTTTCAGTATTTTTTAAATTTATTATTAATTAAAATTAAAATTTTAAATCACAGACTCAATAAGCAATAACATAAATCGTGAAACCGGAAATTACTGTTACACACAATCGTAGACTTACCTTTGAGAGTAGATACTTCGTGTTTGACGTTGTTATATTGTGAGATTATTTATTTATAATCCATGAATCAATTCAAAATAGCAGTTATTGACATATAAAAAAATTTATGTTTCATCTTATCGTTTAATTATTGTCTCGTCTATTATGAATGATTAGCAACAAAGGAAAAGGAATAAAAAAGAATGCACATGACATTAATCTACAGCTAAGTATATGAGAAAGGATAATAAAATTTTAAATCAAATAAACTTGTTTGATTGCTTTGAATATGATATATTAAATGTCATTTCGAATTTGGGGTATAATATAAAACAATAGTCCATTTTCATAACAAAATAATCTTTTTTTAGTTAACAAAATAACCTTTTATCAACTAAAGAAAAATCTCTATTGGTTACTTTTGAGTGACATTATCTAGAATATCACTATCTTTTGAAATTCAACTTTTTTTGTAACCAAAATTTTTTGTTTTGAAAATTTAAAAAATTTAAGTATCAATGTTTAATTGTTGGATACATGAAAGGATACTCTTGTCAATTTGGTAATATAAAATAATTTATTCCATTCATAGACTTTAGTTATAGTTACAATCATCAAAATAAAATCTAACAAGAAATCACAATTACATAGCGAACATGTCCTTAATGTAGCGATAAAGAATTTGAGATCTAGTCAAAACACTTTTCAAATTTGATTTATTGCAATTGGAAGCAGTCGAAATCGGTCTTTTTTTCTAATTATAGGCAAATATAAGATAAAACTACTCAAAATGGGAATTTTTTTTGAACTTCTAAAATTGGGAAAGACGCATTTGCGTCATGCGTTTTCACTTAAGTGAAGACGTTACGCTGATGTGTCTAGTATGAAACGACGCCGTTTGTTTACGGGCTGGAAGACGCATGAGCAGCATGCGTCTTACCTGAGGCGCATCACCCTCATGCGTCTCCCGTATGATATACAACTTTCAGGCAGTGCCGAAAGCTCAGTCCACCACAACTTCAATCCTTACATTTTCCTTTCGTGAAAAAAAAGCCCCTCAATATTCGGCTGACGCTTGACCTTGCAGATGGTAAATGTCGTGGTTCTGGAATAGCTTCCAAACTAGCATCCTCAGGAGCCTCTTCATCGCCCTCCTCAGCAACCTCCATCTGCACACCAACAAAATATGAATCAACCAATTCTTTATATGTCTGATAGCCTTTATGCGGTGTCCATGACTCGTAACATATCTGCTCCAGTGGCCAAGGCACCCATCTTTGGGAAGATGTCTATTCCCATCCCTGGGACGGGGGAGACATGAACTCAGGTTGGGGTGGGGGCGGCATGAACTCAGGCTGAGGTTATGCCTACTGTGACTACTAATCTCGTGACATTCTGTGCCCACCTATTCTGACGTCTCTCCTTCCAAAACGCTGGACTCTTTTAACAAAAGATATAGATGTATCGACATGCGTACGCTGAAAATGAGATTGGTCAATACGACAACCCTCACCACAGCTCCTAAGAGCATCATTGGCCATCTGTAGGACACACTGCATGTCAGGATGCGGACAGTCGGATCGACTCGTTGTGTGATATATGCGAGTAAGTGACTCAAACTGAAGAAAAAAAAACAAAGTTATTCGAGATACGCAAATACACAAGATACTTTTTTAAATACAAATCAAAATTAAAACTTACCTCATAATGCTGTGACGAGGCAGACTCCTGAAATCCGGACTGCGACTGTACGCCTGGCTAGGATATATTCATGTGTCATTTGCCCAGATAGATCATCTATTCCATCTTGCACCAGCTAGTTCCGCATAAACCAATTTTCAATGTACTAGCTATGCTTGCACCCCAATCCTTCCCAACTTTACCATGACGAGATACATTCATATGAGTAGTCGTGAATATGGCATGCTCGAGCTCAGGAATATGCTGCGAGAATCCAAATTGCCGCATAACTTTATGCGTCTCATATGGCTCCACAATATGCCAACATATCAATAATGTGGTTGCCCTCCAACAACTCTCACTATCAATGCAAAAATACAGCAACAACCGCGCACTATAAGGCTGCCATATGAACAGAAAAAAGATCTTTTTTGTCAGACAAAACGAATGATAACTTAACGTAACGATAAATTATACAAAAATACATAAATATACCTGCTCAGGTTGAACCGTGCCAATTGCTCCCAATAGTGCTCAGTGCGGTGTTGGAGATATTTTGTCAGACGCATAGGGCCATTCCACCTGACAATACCAAAAAATTCACAATCGTTACAAGATATGATGCAAAAATAATAAAGAACAAGTAATCTACTTACGTGGATGCACCGGGAGTATAGTCGGTGTGGATAGGAGGATATAGGAACTCAGGTAGCAAAATTGGAATTTGTTTTCTGGTACAAAGCTGTAGAAGCATTAGGGGGCCGCCAATATCCTTCTTGTGGCCACAGGCTGCTTCACATAGATTATGATAGAGCGCGGCCAATGCTGCGCTGCCCCAGCTATACTGCGAAACCACATCGACATCTTATAATAATGTCATATATATCAATGGCACCTTGCAGTCGATGTTGTCGGGGAATATCAACCCACCCAATAAAACAAGCACATACATACGTACTTGTGGAGGTAAACCTCGTCATCAAGGTCATCTGCTAAAGGCTCACTTATCCTAGAAGTTAGTGCAACTACAGAAAGACCAACCTTTTTCATTTCACTCTCGCGAGGGGCAAAGCCCAATAAGCGATGACACTCTTGCATCCATACTTCACTATTCAAGCTCAAGTCCACTCTAGTAACAACAAATCCATCAACTCTGAGATCCCATAGTACCTCCACATCTTCTAACATCACGGTCGCCTCACCAGTAGCAAGATTAAATGAATGACTCTCTGGTCGCCACCGTCAACCAAAGCGGTGATCAAGTGATGATCGACGTCTTTTGGTATGCTTTCTGTCTTGGTTAGGAGGTCCATTTCGCATGTTAGAGAATAAAATATGGACATTTCTATTCTATGTTGTTGTATGGTCTAATTGGGATATTCGCAATAAGGTAATTTTCAAAGAATTCAAGCCCAACTAAGAGAAGAAAAAGAAACTGTTATTTTGGGGCTTGGGGATATGAATTTGGGGATGGTGCCCGGACCGAAGAGCTTGGACTGAAGATGGGAAACCACGAAGAATCAAGATACAATGTCCATCCAGGTTTGGTTTCTTTTCTTCCTGGTGGATCGTGGTAGGAGCTCTTGGTTTTTGGTCTGTTGTGGCTGCTCTTGGTGTAGTTGGCTGATCTTCTCAGTTTGATGTGTTGTTTGCTCGCTGGTCCGCTCTATTTGTCTGCTCTCACTTTGTATGTTTTGGTTGGGATTAGTCTGGGTTTTCTTTTCTGCTTTTGTGGTGCTGTGCTGCTACTTTTGGTGTTGGGATGTTGTTGTTTGCCTCATGTGCAGTTGGTTGTTTGTCTTGAACTCAAGTGCTCGCCATCCCCTTTGGTTCGAGCAATTTATTCAATCGAAAAAAAATTGTGAATGCAATAAGTTTATATATCCAGTATAGTGTTCTCAATTTTAACAAAAACTATAATTTTTCACGTTAATCCAACTCTATATGAATAAATTATATCACTATAATGAGTCAATCAGTTAGAACTATTGAGCTGAGTTGTTATTAGTGTCTTTGAGTCTATTCTTTAAAATTGGTTTTTAAAATTTCTACTACTCTCGCATGGTATAATTAATACTATCATGTTCCTAATCTATATTTTTAAAATTTGAGGTTTACCAAGAAATTTGGTGTTACAGAATTTGAGTGGTACTGGCACAGTAGTCCCAATTAGGGGAGCAGAGAGCCTAACATAACCTTCCTTCTCTCATTATTATTTATACTTAATTAATAGAAATGGCTTAAAACATGATTTCAAATCAAGAAAATTGGTGGAGATAAACTTTCTAACCGATTTATTACTATTTTTGTAATTGTAGCTATAACCCGAAATTTGGTGTAAGACATAGAATTTGAGTGGTGGCACAGTCAGTAGTCCCAATTAGGGGGCCAAAAGCCTAACATGAGCTTGATTTTCTTATGATTAGAGTTAATTAATAGAACAAGACTTGTAAACATGGTTTCAAATCAAGGACGTGAACTGTCGATTCAACTTGTATTGCATTTTCTGTTCTGTCAAGTAGCTATGCTTAATTATCCACCGTCCTACCTATATTTATGTTCCTACTTAAACCAATTATTTTATTTAATTTAAAGTAGCTTTTGATAATCCTAAACTAGTAATCATATCTAAATTGGGCGTGGATGGGCAGCGTCTATTCTATTTGATCTCATTACATACGTGTATGCATGACGCACATATAATAAATAAATATAAATATTAAAAAAATCAATATATGGTGACTGTAACCTACTAATATTCATCGACGCCTTTATCCTTCCAACTGTATGCATCTCATAGTTTGACTATAGCACACTCTCTCGTCCACAGTTTCCCATCTGCACAAATGAGAATATAATAATATAACTTTCAGCATTTTTTTCAGATTATATCTGCAATTATCTCCAACTTTGTGATCACGTTCCACTTCATATAATCTGATGACAAAATTATGAGTTAGTTAGTGTGATTCTTTGATGGATTATAATTTAATAGATTATTTATTGATTAATCATGTTTTGTGTCCTAAATTTTTAGCATTTTTTAGAAATCATCATATGTATAAATCAAACTTTTTCAAAAATTAAAGATTTTTTAAGATAAAACTTTTCTCAATCTTGTGATCAATCACCTTCCCACTTGGAAGAATAGAAATAGATTGAGTTTGTTTGGGTTGGCTCCATATATAGCTTATCCTTGTTGTTTTGTTGTACGACCTCTCCCACTTTACTAGCCAACTGCCCAACTTTGAGAAAAATATTTAGAAATTATGATTATATATGATAATGAGATCAATCTTCAAGTAAGAGATTATTGGGTTATAGAACATGATAAGGATTAGAATTAGAGTCCACGACATTGAAGGAATTCTAGTCAGATTACAATTATACTTATTAGGGTTATTTTCTTCTTATAAGTAGTCGTGATCCGTAACTGTAAGGTGCAAAATATTTTCATTAGAAACTCTGTAGTGAGTGCTTCTAGGCGTAGTCTCGCATTCCAACGGCACAATTCAAATTCCACCTATAAATACTCGGCGAATCCCCACCTTTGATAGTGACCAAGAATCGAATCGTTGCATATTTGAATTCAAAGCCAAAAAGTGATTGTGAAGAAGGGAAGATACAATCTCTTAAGTGATACCTCCGAGCCTAAATTCTATTAGACTTTGAGGAATCCAATCAACATTCCCTTAGATATCTATGTAAATAATTGTAATAGTCTAATAGAGCCTAGATCGAGATTCTTATTATGTGAATAAGTTTCCCTAAGTTGGAAAAAATCAAATCCCTTTACTAAACCCTGTAAAAGTAGTGTAGAAGAAGAAGAAGAAGAAGAAGAAGAAGAAGAAGAAGAAGAAGAAGAAGAAGAATAAGAAGAAGAAGAAGAAGAAGAAGTCTAGAAGTAGCAAAGTTATCGCGACTTACGGCAAGAAGAAATCGACTAAGTCCAGTCGTAGCACTATAAGGGTCTTTTTTTGTTAATTTACTATAATTGGTGTATCCCCTCATACACAAGTATATCTTGCCAGAGACTAACACAAGTCGTCTTTGTCCCACTGGTCGAAGTCCTTCTCAACGACGTGGGCTTCCTTGGTCTTCTTCTTCTTGGTCTTGCAGTAGTCCCTTGTCATGTGGCCTGTTTTACAACAATTGTAACAGTCCCCAGTGAACTTTGGGGCATTCAACTTCCATTTTCTATTGTCTTTAGCATTGGGATGAGCAAGTTTGTTGGACGAACCACATTTCTCCAATAGGTTGGCTTTAGCGTTGATCGACCTTTTAAGCTTTTGATCATACTTTCTCACGTCAGACACAGTGCAGAGTTTGATCATCAAATTTTTAAAACTTGTCACCTTTAGCTTGTGTTTAAGATAGCTCTTAAAATCTGCCCAACTCGGCATGAGTTTCTCAATGACCGGTCCCGATGTGAAATCTTCGGGCAAACTCATCACATCGGATGCAAGCTCATGTGAGATGAGTTGGAACTCTCGCGCTTGGTCCATGATGGATCAACTATCAATCATCTTGAAGTCTAAGTACTTAGCTATTACAAATTTTATAGTCCTTGCATCATTACTACGATACTTCTTTTCTAGTATCTTCCATGATTCTTAAAAGTTTTTATATTGGCAGATACACTATATATACTATATTTTAAACCCTCGAAAGGAAATTTTAACATATGTAATCGCCGTTAAGACAATTATCATAACCCGATCGAACCAAGAAGCTTGTCCCATTCTCCCATGGTACGGACAACTCGTCTTTCTAAAGAATCTAGAAAATCTCAACATCGTGATGTAAAACATCGTCTTGCAACATCTTGAAGTGTGACCCACTAAATTTTGATGTCTTCTCGGTCGGTGGAACCGACCTTGAGGTATGAAACGGTGCCAACATCGTTCATTGGAACCACTAGCTCCTACAAAACCAGTTTGAAACGACCCAAACATTGGGATCGAACCATGCAAACCAATGTTGTTCGTAGATTGCGACCCAACATTGTTTGCGCCATTGGAGTTATCTATAACGGGATGAGTGGATGCAGATCCACTCATCTCGATCCACCTGCATTGACTACGATGGAGACATCAGAAACATCGTCATTGTGAGCAAGCGAAGGTTTCAAAAATTTAAGTCATATTAAAGTTCAGATCTCGATCATCTAACAACAACAGCAAGTGATATCTCGTCTTGCGATTGTTGGAAAGTTCAAAGTAGTACACTTCTATTGCAGATTATAATCTCAAAATAAAAATGTATAAGATGAGAATTACGAGCTAAACTGGAAATTACAGAATTGAAACAAACTCAAACTCTAAAAATAGGAGCCGAGTTGGGGAGTACTCTCCTAGCAAAGACGAGATATGTCCCGATAGTGTTCATGGTACTTGCGCGTCGTCTCAAAAAATGAAACAACTTCGTCCTTCACAGTGACACAATTCGGACTAAGAAGGCTGTAGTGAACAATAAAGAGACGAGGACAGAGCTTAACTATGAAGGTATGCTATGAGAAAGTTTGAGGCAGAATCTCGCAAGTGTGTGGTGCAAATGAGATGTTGTCCTATTTACAGGCACAACCACTGTAGGTGCGGAACCTGCTAGATTTATGTCTCATCACTTGTAGAAGTAACGTTGGGACGACCAGGTTTGAACCTGCAGTAACCGACAGTAGCCCTTATGGCCAACATCAATGTTAGACGTTACCGACTGTTGGTTGGAAGCTGGAGCATAACCGCCGACAGGGACACGAGTATCGTGGCTCCTTGGCGGCACCCGACAAGGCACGAGCGTCGTGGCTCCGAGCGGCCCACGACGGGGCACGGGCAACGTGGCATCCATGCAGCACCCTCCAAAAAAAATAAATTGAATTATCTGTTTTATAATATTATAACCTAATTAAAAAAAATGTTGAAAAATACACATATTTAACATGGAAGTGAAGTTGCTTTTCCAGCAACTAGCTGAATAACTCGTTAGGGCCCGTGCGTTGGGCTATCATCGAACTGCTTGAGTTGTTCACACAGCTAGAGTGGATCGTCGTGCGCCGGCGACAGATTGAGAGCGGGTTCTTTGGGGGTCTTCCCTTGCATCCAATGGTCAACTTAAAATTGATACAAACAACGAAAATACGACTATTTAATCAAAACAAAGCATTAAGAGCATCCTTATCGCCGCCGCGTTTGGGAGAGAAACCGCGGTGGCCGCGGTAGGGCGGGGATGGGGGCGTCGGGCCGCGCCGTAGCCGGGCTTTCAGCCGCTGGAACGGCTGATCGCCAGGCTGCGGCGGCCGCGAATCGGCGGTGATAACGGTGGTACCTTTAATTTTTTTTTAAATAAATAAGTGTGATATGATTTTACAACGCAGATTTTGGGAAGAACAAAAGATGCAATTCACATGTGAAAAAAATAAATGAAGAGTTGGGGGTGAGAGTGGATACATGTGACGATAGGGGTGGTGATGGGGGTGGGGTGGAGTGGCAAATTTTGCCTATAAATTGAGGCAAAATGAGTATGGAAAACCCACTTCTCTACACACTTTTCTTCACACTTTCATCACTTTTCTTTTTCACACTTTCGATTTCTAAATAATGTAATTTAGGATTTTTAATTATGTTGTTTTCGCTTTTTAATTTATGTAATTGAGGATTTTAAATTATGTATTTTAAAATTTTAATTAAGTACTTTTCGAATTTTTTGTCTACATTTTACAAATAACTTA
>JAYDZE010567615.1:0-12143 GCA_034509125.1 Monilaria moniliformis
TTTTGGTTCGTGTGTGTGATACCGTTTGTGACATCACTTATTCGGTGGGTTTACCTATCGAGTAAGGGGTGTTACAATATATATATTTATTTATTAGACTTATGATTCTTAAAAATTTCAAAATATCCACGATAATTTCTATTTTTAGCTTTTAACCCAATTAGCCCGTTGAGCTAGCCCGAAACCCAAAAATTGAGAGTTAGGGTTGTAAATTTCTGATCCAGTAAAAAGCCCGATTAGCCCGCACTCGATTAGCCTGGAACCCGACTAGGATTGGCCCAAAACCCGCTAGGCTGACCCGATTGACTTCCTTATTTGCACCACCGTGATATAGCACCACCGTGAGCATTGGAGCTCTGTACCACCGTGTGTGTGAGATAAGAATCCTAATATTCATTGTCTTTGTTAGCTAGTTCTTTTTTTTTGGTAATCTCAGATGAGGATGCGGCGTATCATGATACTTATGACGATCTTTGGGACCGATCAACTTACGTACATGGATGTGATGATTATCAGCGAGGAGGTAGATAACTTGACTCTAAATCAGCTCATGCATGCGATTAGAAATGCAGTATGGGGTGGAAATGATACAAAGTATTTACTTTACTATTTCACACGTATAGACGACTACAGACAAGTGAAATTTTTACTAGAATATGATATGGAATTGCTTCGAATGCTAGCAGAACAAATATCGATTATGGAGATTTAAATCATTCAGAGAGATAGTCAATCTGCCCCAAGAGTAAATGTGAGAGGAAGTAGCTCGAGGCTAGAGCACCATGAAATGCCTCAAAGTATGCCACTTGAAGATGAGGTAGGGAATAAATCTAATGACAAGGAGGATAAGAGACGTAGAGATGTCATTGATATTATGACTTCAAAGATCATTGCTTGGATTCGACAATCGCCACCAACGGATAGAGTTTTCGGACACCAGAACATCTCATCAGACTAGTTGGCTATCCGTGAGAAGCATGCTGGAGATGATGATAATGATGATGATGATGATGATGCATATCGCACACATCGAAATTAGCTTATCTCATTCCCTAATTTGACCCTGCACCACCGTTGGGTTGGGTCGAGCCATCCCCACCGCCTATTGGTGTACTCTTCAACGAGGCCACATTTTGGTCCAAGAATGACTTGAAGATAGGGCATGTATCATATGGAGAATAAGGCAAGATATGCCACTGATCTTTCCTTTGGCGATCGTTTAGTGACATTTGCAAGCAAGGTAGAAAGATTTGCAATTTTAGATTGTATATTGTTATGAGTGCAGATATTTAGAGAATTACTAAGTTGATGTTGGAGCACCGCTGCTCCTCAAACTTCGATCATACTACTGAAAGAAAGGTTAAAGCTAAGTTGTTGCTATGTATTTTGCTCGTAGATTGGTGGTTGATGGGTCATTTTGATACCAAACGATATGATTGCAGAGATGCGCAGATCATATGGTACTGTCATAACAACAATTTCGCTTTGAATGTGAGGAGCTTAGCAATAGAGAAGACGTATGACAACTTTGATAAGTTGTATCATAGGCTCCCATCATATATGTGTTTGTTGCATCAGCAAAATCCATGGACGATTTATGATATCCAGGTAACTAGAGAGAGATTGTTTCACTATATGTTTGTGCTCTCAGACAGTGTATCCGTGTACTCGAGAGCTGTATTCGGCCAGTGATTGTAGTGGATGGGACCCACCTGAAGGGTATGAATAAATGTATTTTGTTTGTGATCATCACAATGGACGAAAATGAACAAATGTTCCCTCTTGCAGTCAGTATTGGTCCGATAGACAACACTCAATCATGGACTTGGTTTCTTTATAACCTACGCAGGTGTAACAATCCATCCGAAAATTTGGTTATTGTATTAGAAAAACATAAGAGCATCCTTGAAGTCGTTGAAACCGTCTATCCGAATACAGCACATGCTTTGTCCTTTTACCATCTGCAAAAAAGAATTTAACTCGATACGGAGCTCATGTTGCAGCCATTTTAAAAATACGGATGACGAGTTCAAACATTAATTTGCGGATTTAGAGGTTCTAAGTAGAGATGAAGCTTGCAGATGACTTTCTATGGCTGGAGTGGAGAAGTAAGCTCAGTCTGAGTGTCCACTATGGTGATACGGTTTCATGACTTCAAATGCAGCAAAGTGCAAGAATTGTTGCCTTTTATGGGACAGACGTCTACTAGTATGCTCATTACTTGAGATATATCGCTTGATTGTGGAGCAATTGCTTGACAAGCGACAAACACAAGGTATACCGAGTGAACATTACCTGACAACCACAACTTTTACCAAGTTATCTGGTAGTGTGGAGCATGGTCAACACCTCACTATTAGTATAAATGTTACACGAGCGTATAAGGTGGAAGAAAATTGAGCAACTTATGTAGTCGACCTTGAGAAATGGACATGTGGGTGTCGGAAGTTTGATCTAGACAAGATGTAGTGTTACCACGCTGCTTTCGCTATTCTATATATAAGGTAAGTTTTCAATTAGTCATAAAAAACTTATTAAATGATTATTATATGTATTATATAAATGTTTTCTTTTAAACAAATAGGAGGAGGGCGGTACTGGTCTGTCAGTGTTTGATTACGCCTGTCGCAATTTAAAACAACACACCTTGATCGAGACTTATAAGAAGGATATTAGGTTGATACCCCATCCTGATAATTAGAATGTTCTAAACTATGTCCAATCAATCATTTGTCCAGCACCAGAGGAGGTTCCTCAAGTCTGTCATCCAAGGATAAGTCATGCTTGTTCTTGAGTGAGAATGCAACAACTAGACATCGTAATTAGGTATGTTCTAGGTGTAAAGCAATAAGTCACAATAAGAGTACGTGAACAACGTTTATTCCAACTGCAACTGCTAGTCTCGCCCCAGCGCGTCCTATGCATCTCGCTCGCCCCAGCCTCAATTGGGTGATTCCTGAATGGCCTCGTGCGCCCCGCGTCCTGAACGCGATTTTCACAACTCTGTAAGCTAATTTATGCATTTTGTTATTTTGTTTATTAGTTATTTGTTTAATTAAGCAGTTTTGTTATTAGTAGTGTCTTTGAGATGAGTTTATGTTTCAAAGTTTGAGTCAACTTATGAGCCTTCAATACTTCTTATAAATAGGGCTTTGTTCCCTACTTTTAAGATGTCAAGAAATATAGTTTGAGTCCAACAAGTTGCTATGAAAGTTTGGGCGTTGTCCTTTCTTGGTTAGGGATTCGTCCATTTCTTTTATCTATCCACAGTTTGTTATCTTCATTCATATTCATCAATCGTCTTTTATTTCTCTCGAGCACTTCATCAAATATCTTGTGTATTCAAAGTAGTTATCATGGCAGATGTGTGTTATATATGTATGCTGATATCTTAAGGACTGCATACGGTGCGTGTGTCTTCACTCCGTATCAAATGGTGCGGTGAATGTACATGTACCTTGCATGAGGGCGAACACTGACGGATAGGAGAAGGTGGTTGAGGATCTGTACGCCGACGTGCGGGTAGCCCAGCTGTAGGCGCAAGCTATTTGCGAGCGCATGGCACAGGGCCTTGGCGCATGGGCCAACCATCTGCCCCCACCATTGCTTGCGACAACACCTCTATTTCCTTCCAGTTTCGACGTTCCAACGCCATAGCCCCGCCCCTGTCCTTGCCTGTACATCACCCTGTGGCTCTACTATGTTTAGGAGCACCGTCCACCCCTTTGGTTCCGCCTACCGTATATATGCCATCGGCCCCGCCTACTGTTGCGACTTCATCATCCATTGCGCCAGCACACCCACTTCCATCTTGCCCACCATCACCATCCCTGCTTGCATCTGCAACCAGGTTTCATCCAGCCCTATGTCACCACCCCGAACCCCGACCCACAACTGTATTTCTGATTCCTTAATTTTCGTCCCAACAACATCTATTAGTCTTTCTTGTGTGTGTTCGTTCTATCCCCCACCATACACCATGGTTTTTGTTCAACGATATTTCTTCGTTGGTACATCGCTTTATGGTTTTGTTCACCGATATTCTTTCGTTAGTGCACCACTTGCTGACAATAGTTGGGGTGCGTCCTGATGTCGCACGACGGCGGCTTTGAGATGTTTTCTAACCTCAGTGCCCAGATTTGAGAACAAGGTTATTTCGACAGCGGAGTAGTTGATAGGGATCGTGTATTAGTATTCAGGTTAATTCTTGCATTTTGTTGTTATTTTCATTAGTTATTTATTTATCTTTTAGAATTTGAGTCAAGTTAGTAGTCTTCATTAGTGTCCTATAAATAGGAATTTATTCCCTTCTTTTGAGATGTCAATAAATATAGTTTGAGTCCAGCAAGTTGCTGAGAAGGTTAGGATGTTGTCTTTTTCTTGGTTAGGGATTTGTCCCTTTCTTTTTATCTATCCACATTTTATTGTCTTCGCTCATATTCATCAATCAACTTTTATTTCTCTCTAGCACTTTATCAAATATCTTGTGTATCTAGCGCAATTATCATGGCATCTATGTGTTTTGTTTCGTATACAGATATCTTATCGAGTGCATACGGTCCTTCTGTTTTTCATTCCGTATCATTATCATAAGGAGTTTTATTATTAGTTTCTTGGAAATAAGTTTATAGCTTAGAGTTTGAATTGGATTAAGAGTCTTAGTTTAATTAGGAGTCTCACATAAATTGCTATAAATAGGATTATGTTTTCTTGTTTTGAATAATCAAGAAAAAAAATTCAGTTTCAGCGTATGATGCGTGCCCTCTTTAGAAGAGTGACCTCTTAGTATTAGGAAGAGTGTTATATTTCTGTCATTTTTTATGTTAATTTATTTTCCTGCAACCTGTACAACCAAGTCTTCAACCGTCATCTTCTCTATCAGAAGCAAGGTAGCTTATGCGTTATTACTTATGAGTAAAAAAATCATTAAATCGAATCTATAATTTCCTCATCCTCTATCATATGAATTTAAATGGATTCTTTTAGAATATCATGGATTTTTTTCTCCTTGTTTATGTATTTAGTAGGACCTAATTTGTGTACTTCTTGAAACTGCACTTGTGAATTTGACATTAATTGACCTTCATGGCCTTACGAAAGTGACTGATAGGATATGCAGCCCGGCCCACCAGAAGTTCAACCCAACGATGACAAGTTCGGCCCATCAGAAGTCCAGCCCAGCCCACAAGCCAACAGCTCGGCTATAAAGGAGCTCGGACCAGGGGTCAACAGCTCGTCCATAAAAGAGCTCGGACCAAAGGCCAATAGCCAGCTCGGCCATAAGGGAGCCCGGATCAGAGACATGCAGCTCGGCACTAAAGAAGGTAGAAGCTCGGCTACAACCGCCCACTACCTCCACTACTCCATAACCGCCAGCCATGATCCCGGAAACCGCCCCCACGATCTCGGTAACCGCCGGATAGCCTTAATGGCCCTTCAATTCGGGCTAAGCCCATGTAATACTATAAATAGAGGCTAGATTAGTTGGAAAAGGGCTAGAGACCCTACATTTTGTAAACATACTGCAATAATACTCAAGATATACGCTTCGAGCCGTGGACGTAGATCAATTACGATCGAACCACGTAAAAATCTTGTGTGCGCACTCTTAAATTCGTGATCCATATCCGAATCAAACAAACCCGAGAAAATAAATTCGATCAGTGACTGTTGGCGAGTTTTCCCCTTCAAATTTATCATGTAATCTAGAGAGACTACTTTTCTTTTAATCGCTTATACATACCATTAGGAATAACCAAATGTTAATGATTCATGTTCCTACGGCTTATAAGTTTCGACATCCTCTCTTGGCAAGTACGAAGTCATGTCTTCCACCAAAAGATAAGCCTTTGTCACAACCTGTTATTGGTTCCATTCGGAAGCAAGCCCTTGACCCACACCAGATGCCCTTTGTTATCGATCCCTACATTTTGTACCCTAAGAGCTTGTTGTTTTATGAGTCCCTGACCGGCCTCATTTCGTCTGTGTTCTACGGTGAGAGCCTCGAGTCTCGTACCCCCTTCGGAACCTTTAGTTCACCTAGGTTGTACCTCGTGTGTCGTTGAATCCATGGAGACTCAATCAAAAAGAATTTATGTTCCCCACTTTACTTCTACACTAAAGATAGTAGTTGGTAAGGCGGGTGTTGATCCCAAGAGGAATGGATTTGTTTAGCCCTACTTGAGTGTGTTTATATGTGTGATGTTGGCGATGCCGCCACGCTTTGGTTTGGGATGTAGGGAACTAACTACGTTCAAAGAATGAGGGGATTATTTATACTAGGCGAAGAATGAAAAGGTAGGCAGCTAACACTATCACTTAATTAGGAGTACGAGTATGAACTAGGCAATTGAAATACGCGTATAAACAATAAAGCACTCTTTTTGATTCATTCTACTTTTATCCATTTCGGGTAACTGGTGGTTTGCGCTACCTGATCCTACTCTAACACTTTATGCAGAAAAGCAAGGGAATGAGATGCAGACAATTGAAATGATTGAGACCACAACATGTCGTCCCTTCTAGCCTCCCGAACCCTAATTGCAGAGCTTGAAGACCGAAATTCGTCTACAAGGTCTCGGGTGGGACTTGCTCAAGTTAAACTTCAACAAAATATAATTCTAGCACCTTCAAACTGGCCTACTGAGACGTCCTACCTACCTACTTTCTACACTGAACATACTTGCAAGAAACTGAAATGATAAACCTCATTACTATCCTAACTATGGGCATGTTTAAACGGAAACAAAAGCTCAAAGAAAACATGATTCAGGCGTTTCAATTAAATAAGATAGATAACTTAGAAATATTGTTGAAATCTTATAACTACGAAAACAAGTTAAAAGTTCAAGGACAACTTAAACAAAAAACAACAAGTCAAATAGAAATTACAACTTAGATTGTTTGTGGATTTCACTCAAAACATGAAAATGAATAAGATGCAACACTATCTAGCTAGGTAATCATTTTGTGGCGTGGATGATGGTCAGATCATATGACTCAGCTGAAACTAAAGCTTGACTCACGGCTGGTACTCTCGCTCGTCGTCTCTATTCCATCTTTCTACACTAAGTGTTGAGAGATGTGTGAAGGATTAGACTCGATGTAGGGATGCAGAACTTTGAAATTGAGAACTGACCGGCCAACCTCACGAATCTCTCCTCTCTACACATCCTTCGCCTTTTATACAGCCGAGTAACGTGAAGCTTTAATCGGTAGTTTCACACCCCACTGATCCTTCTGCTACTGGGGCTGATTCCTCCAGTGTGCGCGTGGCTTCCTGACTGCGTCCTGTACACGCCCCTTCTGGTCTACTTGATGGTCTTCTTCAAAGTTTTCTTCCCACTCCCACAGCCAAATTGCCCTCGTCGCGCCTCGATCCCTGCAGCCTTTTGCACTAAACTCGCACCTTCTTGTGCAGATTTCATCAATAATAGTGCACTTTTAATCGGAATTAACGGCTGTTATTTGGGCTACTCAAACCTCCTCACACTTAAGCTATGCTTGCCCTCATGCATGAGTTAGCTCAATCAGGGCAGATGACAGTCCAAAATAACCAGTTTTCCCTGACTCAAGACATGAACAAGCCTTAGGACATCGACGAAAAAGGATAATAAAAGAGAAATAAGAAAAATCATCATAAAATCTAGCAACAAACTGGGCAGTTTAAAAGTACTTAGCTGATAAGCAGTAGAGTTCAGAGTCAACTGCCCTAATTTCCACGAATCACTCCATCATTGACACTCAGAGGTGATTCTCTCCTTAAGAGACATTATTCGCACAAGTTAGATATTTCGTAATTAAATGGCATCGAAGAGGTCTTTACAAAATGGATGCAATGGGGATCAAGGTATTTTTAATCCAGGTGCGGCCCAAAAGGTTCTAGGCTTCATTTAGTCCACTTTCTATTGAAGAGGTACAAGCTGAGCTCAACTTCCCTTTATGCATTGGCACTCATAGACTTTTCATTTTGTGCATTCGATTTGCTATTTCAGTTCAGTGCCTTTTTTACACGCTCTGCATGCCTTACTCAATGATCATTTTCCTTCTAAATCTTCTCTTTTAACTTTATTGGGCTAGGAAATAAATGATTCAGCTCAATGGGCTTCTAGGGTCATTATGTTCAGTTCATGATTCAAAAGATTTAAGCTCAATTAGCTATACCCTATGCCTCTTGTCTTTTAACTATTGATTTTGAAATATCCACTTGTGCTCCGAATTGTTCTTTTTTTTCTCTCTCAAAACAAAAGATGTCAGGGCTACCCCACTTAAGGCTCAATTCTAATTTATGTAGGGGTGGTGTGAGTAGGGCAGATGAGTCCAGCATCCTCTACTTAAATTATCAGCGAAGTATTACGTTAACGTTCAAATTGCCCTATTCATGCATGATCTACTGGTGATATACAGAGACTCAACAAACGAAATAGGCGAATCTCAACCTCCTCACACTTGGATGAAAATAGGTTGAGTCCAAGGTGTGAGGTCAAGATTCACGACAAAAAAACTGAAAGACATCTACGAGAAATAACGAGAAAAGAAAAACAAAAAGAAATGAAAATAAAAGACACAGGGGAAAACTTAGTTACCTGTTCCGTCGGCTTCGGTGTACCGACGGGCTTTTTGATGTTCCCAAGATGCTTAGGTCGATCGAGTGCTGCAGTCCGTCTTCTACTGGAACTACAGACGTTCCTTCTGGCCTACACACGCTTCAATTGGCCTAATGAAAGGTTTCAGTCTTTAGCCATTGACAATGAAAGACTCAGCTCCTTCCTCCAATCCCTTGATCTCGATTACTCCATTTTCTCTACCTCCTGTGACCTCAAATGGTCCTTTCCATTTGGATTTCAACTTTCCAGGCATCAGCCTAAGTCGGGATTGGAATAGTAGTACAAGTTGGCCTACTTGAAAGTTCTTCCTGCGAATATTCTTATCATGCCTTGTCTTCATTTTTTCCTTATACCACATGGTTGCATCATATGCTTCAAATCTCAGTTCTTCTAGCTCTTGAAGCTGCAATTTCCTCTTCTCCTCACACTTGCTTGCTTTCATATTGATTTGATGATTTGCCCAATAAGCCTTGTGTTCCAACTCTACGGGCAAGTGGCACATCTTCCCGAAGACCAAGCGATAAGGCGACATTCCAATTGGGGTCTTGTACGTTGTTCGGTAGGCCCATAGTGCATCGTCAAGTTTCATGCTCCAATCCTTTCTGGAGGTTCTCACTGTTTTCTCCAAGATATTCTTGATTTCTCTATTCTAAACTTTGGCTTGTCCGTTAGCTTGAGGTTGGTATGGACTAGACAACTTGTGATGTACCCCATACTTTTTAAGGAGACCTTCAATCTGCCTATTGCAAAAGTGGGTTCCGTGGTCACTGATGATGGCTCGCGGAATTCCATACCAGCTGAAAATGACACTCTTTAAAAATGTCAAAACTTCCTTAGCTTCGTTTGTCCTTGTAGCCTTGGTTTCTACCCATTTCGATACGTAATCTACGGCCAACAGTATGTAGTTGTTTCCGTAGGAACTAGGAAAATGACCCATAAAATCCATTCCTCATACATCGAACACTTTACAAACTACCACCGGTATTTGGGGCATCTCATCCCTTCTGGACATTCCGCCCGTCAGTTGGCATCTCTCACATTGCTTGCAAAATAGATATGCATCCCCGTGCAAACTGGGCCAGTACACCCGCTATCAAGTATTTTTCTTGCTGTCTTCCTAACACCAAAATGCCATCCGCACGAGTAGGAATGGCAGTGTTCCAACACACTTTTATGGTCTTCTTCGAAAATGCACCTTCTAATGCTCTGATCCAGCCTGACCTTCCACAAGTAGGGGTCATCCCACAAGTAGTATCTGCTTTCACTTTTTAATTTCATCCTCTTGGCTTTACTGAGGATCTCAACGGGTGGTAGTTGGCCAGTCGACAAGTAGTTCACCAAATCAGCGTACCATGGCTCCTTCGGGCTAACGGCACCTTCTGGATTCCCTTTTTGCTTCTCACTTTCCTTTTCGATTGCTTCCTTCTCATTGAAAGTATATAGATGTTCTTACGGGAAAGTCTCAGTGATGGATCGTTCCTCTTTGTAGACGACCAATCGGCTAAGGTGATCCGCCATCTTGTTCTCGGCATCCTTTTTGTCCTTGATCTCCACATCGAATTCTTGTAGTGTCATAGTTCCTTTGAGCTTAATTCAAGGTCTTCAAGGCATAATGTATAAAATAGTTTTCCTTTTCCACCTTTTGACCTAGGACAGCTCCCACAACGTAGTCACTTGCGTCGTACATGATTTCAAATGGTTGGCTCCAGTTCGGATCTTGCATCACTGGCGCGCTGGTCAGTTTGTCCTTCGGTAGTTCAAATGCCTTCTTACAACTTTCACCAAATTCAAAAGGCACATCATTTTGGAGGAGTTGAGTAAGTGGTCGCGCAATCTTGGCGAAATCTTGATAAATTGCTGGTAAAATCCTGCATTCCCCAAAAATCCTCGGATCTCTCGTTGGTTGGTTGGGTGGGGCAGTTTGGCAATTACTTCCACCTTGGCCTTGTCGACACAGATTCTTTCTTTCGGACACGAGATGGCCTAGCACAATCCCTTTGCTCACCATAAAATGGCATTTCTCATAATTTAGGACTAAATTCCTCTTCTCACTTCTTGCCAAGACCGAATCCACATGTTGCATACAATTTGCAAAAGTTTCCCCTTAGACGGTGAATTCGTCCATAAAGATCTCCATGCATTCCTCGATCATATTTGAAAATATACTCATCATACATCACTGGAAGGTTCTAAGGGCATTGCATAGCCCGAATGACATCCTCTGATAAACATACTTTCCAAATGGGCAGGTGAAAGTAGTCTTCTCTTGGTCATCGGGGTTCACAAAAATTTAGAAGTACCCACTATAACTGTCCAAGAAGCAAAAGAATTTCTTCCCCGCCAACCTTTCCAACATTTGATCAATAAAAGGCAAGGGGAAGTGATCCTTACGCGTGCCAACGTTCAACTTCCTATAGTTGATGCACATGCGCCACCTAGTTACAAGGCATGTTGGCACCAGTTCATTACGTTCATTCTCCACCACATGGATTCTCGAGTTCTTCAGCACCATTTGCACGGGACTCACCCATTTACTATCGGATATTGGGTAGATGATACCCATTTCAAATGACTTCAAGACTTCCTTGAGGACGACGTCCCGTATATTCGGGTTTAATTTCATTTGTGGCTCTCTGTTTGGTTCGGCATCATCCTCCAAATGAATGTAGTGCATGCAAATGTCGAGGTTGTGTTAGGATATATACTGAAAAGCAATCTTCGAGCTGCTTTGTATTTTGCAAACCTTATTTCCCATCAATGAGAAGAATATTATTTTGTCACATGTATTTATTTTTCATTTGGTTTCATAAATCGTTTGATTAAGCAAATAAGGTCTAGGTCTTTTCCATTATAGGCTGAGTAGTGGCCACGGTCACTTAAGGTCACATCAGCCGTCTTTCTTGCAAAAGAAAATCAATTTCGCAGCCTAGATAGACTTAGACCACCTATCGTGAAAGGATGCAGTGTCAGACCTAATGTTTGCTAGCCTTTGGCAAACAGAAGACACTGGTGTGGTATATCACTGAATGGATTCACGTAAGATAATTCTTTCTTGCTGATTACTGAAAGACGAGTCTCGGTGATGTTTATTTCTTCATTTTTGTATTTAGCATTCAGCATATGTCACTAGTTACCCACTGCTTTGAGTCATTGAAGGGTGCGGATTTTTCGCAACCCAAGAATCCTGGTGTTTTGGGCAGTGGTGACTAGGGGGTGCTAAGATTGCTATTACATTAAATCATGTCCGGGGAGAGTTCGGGTTGATTATATCCCCAAGAGGAGTTAAATAAAATGTTTTATTATACAGAAGCCAGGCCGGCTTGGAATTTATTCCAAAAGAATTTTGAACTAGAGCACTCTTGGAAAAAGATGTTAATTAATTAAAACCTGCAGCAGGTTTAAATTAATTAATGGATATTGAAATCTTAAACACGGGAAATAAATTAATTAAAAAGGAGCACAGATTCTCGTAATTTGGAATTGGACGGGTAAGGCAATATTAATTTTATAGTGGTATAAATTAATATTCCAATTGGA
>JAYDZE010567626.1:0-12143 GCA_034509125.1 Monilaria moniliformis
GTATAAATTAATATTCCAATTGGACTTTAATTAAATTTGGGCTTAATTTAATTAAGAGAAGTCCATTGGGTGAGGCCGAGTCCAATTCTCCTTGGATCCCTAGTTTGGCCCATGAATACTCTTATAAATAGAAGAGAAGAGAAGACAAAATCACTTCCCTACACACCTAGAAATTGGCGCCCCCTCTCTCCCCTCAAAGTGTGATTTTTGTCTTTCTTCTGTAGTTCTATTAGGTGTTTCAAGTTTTGTCCACACAAAAGATACACCTAGGAGTCGGGAACAAACTAGAAGACTCAATGTTGAAATTCGTCTCGTGGAGAAGGAGCAAGCCAACGTTAGTCTTTGGAGACTAATCAAAAGTAAGTTCTATAAACCTTTAGAAAGCATATTTATAGGATTTAATTCCTCTTTAATTTCCTATGTGCTTTCTTGCGTTCTAGTTGTAGGAATTGCATGAGAATTAATTTTAATATTTTTCCATATTATTCCTTGATAGATCTCGGGTAGGAGATTCCTTCATTGGAATTTAAATTCAAACCCCAACAAAGGTGCATGGGAGCACAAGTAGAGTCCTTAGTATAGTAGAGTACTTAGAGCTAGTAGAGTCTTTTAATTTATCTTTAGGAATTTTATAGTATGTCCTTAAGAGATAATTATGTGTCTTTATCTTTTCGTATTTGTTCTTATCTCTAGTAAAAAATAGCATTGTATCTCAAAAAGATATCGTGCCTATCTTCTAGTCTATATCGAGTCTTTTTAGGATTATGAGTCTTGAATTGTAGCTATAAGTACCCCTCTTGAGGTTAGAGAGAGTTGTGGAAGATTAAGGGAATTCATCAAGGTTTGGTATTTGGCTTGGGTTGGGGCCGCGCAAGAGGATCGACTTCCCTTAATCCAACACTTGTATCTTCAGTTCATATCTCCCATAATAAAGTTATATTTCATTGTCTTATTCAATTGTCTCGCATCAATTGCACATCACTTGCACCATTCGCACCATTTACACCGTCTCGCCTACCCACCTTGCACACCTCGCACACCGCATTACGCATATTTCCGCACTACAATAGTCCACCATCTTTACTCCATATCACCTATGCTCCTACATGATGTGCTATTTGCTCTCGAAATACGACGAGTTTTGGTCTCAGTAGTAGTTCTTCTTAATTATGATTTTAATTTGAATTTCTCTTATACTGATGTGGATTTATTTATAACAAACTTATTATGGATCTGGATATTTAGCGAATGGTTTTATTGTAATGGATGTTGACTACACATCATTTAGTATTAATGATAATTCTAGTTATTCACTAGTTACACTTTCTAATGATGCGAATGTGGATGTGAACACTTGACATGCTAGACTTTATCACATATGACAACACATAATGCATGGTTAACTAAAGATGGATTATTAGGCCCTCTCGATAAAGTTAACTTAGAATTATGTGAAAATTGTCTGGCTGGAAAAATGACAAGAAAACCATTCGGTAAGGGAACAAGAGCCAAATTTCCATTGCAACTCATCTATTCTGACATTTGTGGCCCAATGAGTGTTGGGGCATGAAGTGGGAAGTATATTTCATCACTTTTATAGATAACTTCATGCAGTTCGATTTTGTTTATTTAATTGCCCGCAAGTCTGAAACATTAGAATGCTATAGAAAATATGTAATATTAGTGGATAATCAATTACATAAAACTATTAACGCATTAAGAACCGATCAAGGGCGTGAATATTTGTCTGCTCAGTTCAAACAATTTTGTGATGAAAAAGAAATAGATAGGCAACTAACAATACTAAGAACTCCTCAACGAAATGGAATTGCACTTAAAGAAATGGTTAGGTCAATGATGGCCCAAGCAAATTTGCTTGTCACCTTTTAGGAAAATACGTTGTGGACGATCACCTATGTATTAAATAGAGTGCCATCCAAATTCATTGCATCAACTCCCTATAAATTGTGGACCGGGAAAAAACATGATCTTTGTACTCTAAGACCTTGGGATTGTGCTGCTTATGTGCGTGAGACTGCTCATCCGCACGGTAAGCTAGGTCCAAGAGGCAAACAGAGTATATTTATACTCTAAACATTCAAAAGAACATGTGTTGATCGGTGACCAAGAAAGTGAGAGAATTACCGAGTTTGAATCTCGAGATGCTACGTTTCTAGAACAATATAGAACAAATGTGTTCTCAAAATTAAGCGTAAGTCTAATGGGTCAATAGAGAGATACAAGGCACACCTTATAGCACAATAGTATACTCAATAAGGGGGAATTGAATATGAAGAGATTTTCTCTCATGTTGTAAGATTCACATTTATACGCTTAATTCTGGCCATAGTAGCAAGTTTAGATTTGGAGTCACGTCAAGTGGATTCCAAAACTACCTTTCTAAATGGATAATTAGAAGATGAAATCTACATGGATCAACCAATAGGTTTCGCTGAAAAAAGTCAACCGCATAAAGTGTGCAAACTGCTAAGATCAATTTATGATCTTAAAAAAATCTTGTAGACAATGGTATATTAACTTTCATCAATCTATCATTTCGTATGACTTTGCGATGATTGATGAAAACCATTGTGTATATGTCAATAGAGACAAGAACAAATTTGTTATCTTGTCACTATATATGGATTACATATGGTTGGCCAATAATGATAAGGAGTATGTCCTAATGATAAAAGGATGGTTGTCCTCAAATTTTGAAATGAAAGACATGGGTAAAACAACTTATATTCTTGAAGTCTAAATTACTCGAGATCGTTCAAAGAGACTATTAGCTCTTTCACAAGAGTCATATATTAGGAAAGTCCTTGAATAATTTAGAATGCAAGACTGCAAACCAATTGATACTCCTGTTGCAAAAGGCGCAGGCTTAAGCAAAAGAATGTGTCACAAAACTCCACAAGAAAAGACTGAAATAGAAAATGTCCCTTACTCAAGTGCGATATGAAGTCTTATGTACGCAACAATGTGCATAAAGCCTGATATCTATCGAATCTAGGTCAACTGCATTGGACAACAGTTAAAATGATACTAAGGTATCTCAAATGCACTATTGATTACTCATTATGCTATCAAGGGTATGACCAAAATCTGATCGGGTACACAAACGCCGATTGGGAAGGAGATTTGGATGAAAGAATATCAACATCCAGACATGCTTTCTTACTAAATAATGGTGTGGTCTTGTAGGTTAACAAGAAACAAACTTGTATAATGTTGTTTACAATGAAAGTTAACTTTGCGGCAATACAAGAGGTTGTTTGGCTGGAAAGATACTTGAACCATTTGGGATTCAACAAAGATGCATCGAATATAGTACTGGTGAATTGCAATAGTCAAGCCATGATCTCATTCACTAAAGTTCTCAAATATCATTCAAGAACTAAACACACGGATATAAAGTACAATTTTGTACGAGATTGGGTTGCGCATAGAGAAGTGGAAATACAGTACATATCTATGCACAAAATGGTTGCAGATCCATTTACGAAGCCAATTTCTAGATATGTATTCAACAACCATGTTAAATTTCTAGGATTGCTTAGAATCTAATGTACTAGCTAAATTATTCGATATGGATGATTTGTTGTGCCATTAATGTATGATTGAAACTTATATTAATGCTTAATAAAGTTTAGTGCTTTATTTGGAAATAGCATATACAAGTGTGAATATATGTTGAGTACATGTATATATGAATAAGATAAAAAGGTATGTCGGACAAATGATTGACCTTCTTACATGGGCAATCACTTCTATGGTTGGTACCATGTAAATATGAGATTAGTTTCAAAATTTTAAACTAAATGTTTTAATGAGAGCTTAGTTTGAAGATGGATCACCTTGATAATTGATCAAGATGAGGTCATGTAAATTATGATCGAAAGTGAACAAAAGATCCCACTATCCACTTTATCTTTTTTTTTTTTACGCCAAGTAGAGTTGTGGACTTAAGTTAGATACTGAAAGTATATGAACAATCAACTGTAATATGATGAAAACATAAGCTCTAAGAAAACATAGAATAATACAATACAATGTAATTCATACTACAGGTGTTTTATTTGACCAAATATGGGTAACAGAATCTTCAATCTCAGTTTTTAAGTTATGTGAGACACATGAGATCAATAAGGGATCTCACTTTAAGTACCATCAAGACTTTTGAGTGTTTCTTGAAGTTTCAACTCAATGTTAGCTATCTTAGTATGTTGCCAATGATCATGAAAGATTCGATCTAACGGAACATCTCTAGAAATCGGTTGAATTTAAATGGGAGACTGAGGAAAAGGGAAGATCATTATAGTGTCTCATTTAAATTGTATTCACTAGTCGGCTAATTGTGTTTTATATGGTAAATACAATTGTGAATACAAAGTTATTGTATCATCAATGATACATAAAGAGATCGCGAGAAATGCACAAATGTGACTAAATGCGTCTAGGGTGGTGCATACTAACTCTACTATGAGCTGCTATGCATACCTAACAGTTGTATAGCGGCTAGCTCTCACGGTGAAAGTATGCTAGTCGCACGGCCTATTTCCTAGTATGAATATTAGAGAGAAAATAGATAAGAGATACCGGTCTCTTAATCTCAATCATGATAATATTTTGCCCATTATGTGTGAGTGGAAGATGTTGGTTCACGCCTATAATGGGCAGTTATTAAAGACAACAATACGAATGCAGTTTTTGATTGAAAAACTGCTCATGGCAGTTATTAGGAATACAAAACTACACAAGACAATAGTATACTGACTCTTTCATATATATGCAAATTCACTTGCATCAAGAGAATAACGTGAAACTCTAAGACCATCCACAACATTGTCTATAGATCATCTATTCCCTTGCACTATTCATAGGCCCCATAACACTTTTTACCATATTCCTTCATCAAGAGACATGCATATCCATTCACTATCTCTTTCCTTGGACTATTCATAGGTCCCCTCTTTTAATTTTTTTATTCATTCCTTATTTCTTATATTTATTACATATTCTAATTAAATTAAATTTCTGAATTAACAAAAAATGCAAATTTTAATAAAAATCCTAATATTACATAATTAAAGTTGAAAATTACATAATTAAAATCCTAAGATTACATAATTAAAAAAAAACCAAAATTTACATAATTAAAAATATAAAAAAATACTAAAATCCTATGGTAGCATGTCCAAATCCTTTTGGAGATTGTTAATCATTCTTCAATGCACCTCCAATTGTTGAGGCATAATAATACTCATGTCTTTTCTATATGCTTTCATTAGCACGTTGTACATGACGCCTCTTTTGGCCTCCCTCAGCGTGTCCGGATCCAGCGGTGGTGAAGGATTAAAAAAAGGTGTAGACCGTTGGGAATAGCCATTGGGAGAAGTTTTTATGAAAAAATCGATGTTTTTGAATTAAAATAAATAAGTTAAATAGTTGTCACGTTGACGCTCACTTGCAGGCCCAGTGAGTGGGCACAACGCGCGCCTCTGATTGGCCGCAGGGAGGGTGTGTCCATCCATCGCGAGTGTCTCGTCCCGTGGGGGCACCCGCATTGCGTCTCGATTCTCTCATTCGTTTTCTCTCTCTTATCTCAGAAGATAGTGTCGTGGACAATAGTTCGACTTTCGTGTTCGTGATATGCAATATTTGTACTCTCTCTCTTATCTTGGGCTTGATCAGCTTATCGAACCGTCGTACGAAACGATCCGGTAAATTATGACAACTTCGTTTACATTCCACAATATTCGTATGCATATTTGTATGCTTTATCCTTCAGAAACTCTATCTCTAAATCAAGTAATTGATCGGGTATTCGGGTATACCTGATAACCGATCGGATTACCCGATATCCGAATAGTACTGAACTTTAATACCCGATATTGTATCTGAACCCGTAATTTCGGAAATCGAATTTCTGATACACTCGGAATCGGAAATACTGGAAACCTGATATCCAATTCGACAGCCCTGGTCATGACTAGCTTCTGCTATCTTGCATGGTCATGACCTCATGAAGTCACTGCTACCAACCTATGTTTCAGATTGTATTGCATAACATTAGTACCAAACAATGTGGAAATAGTAGGCCCTTTGATGGTGTAAATAAGAAATTGAGGGATGATTATCTCTTGGTTTGTGCGGATGACCAAAAGAAATTGACGAGCATTCGAAACAAAATGGTTCCTGGTTGCATATCTATTTCAATTTATTTTTTTCACAAAAACGCGTGGTTTAGTTCTACGTCAAATTAGTATTCTTTTCAGATCTATTTCTTTATATATGTATATATTGGGCGATGAAAATATACATCATTTGGCAAGTAATGAAATTTTTTAGATGCTAGAATTTTAATTTGAAACTATTAGTTTGTTTGAAGTTTGAGTATTCAATTGTAGTTATTGGTAGTTCAATATATTTTTATTAATATGGAAATAATCTTTGACCAATGGAGTTTACACTATTTATGACCAATGGAGTTTGTTCGCTACTTTTATGCCGCAAGTACACGGTGTAGTTCTAAAAGTGGAAGTAAGATAGTAGTACCTTACAAGGACAAGTGATTTCAAACCTCTAAATACTACTAATAAATTTATTATAATAATAATAAAATAATAATAATAAAATTATTATTATTATTATTATTATTTGACTATCGAGAGTTGTTAGGTAATTAATCAATACCAAGATAAATCTAAAGCATGTAATTTTAATAGGACAAAACTTAGTGGACAAATTAGATTTAAACTCGAAGGAAGGGTATGCTATGGGATAGATTTCGGTGGACATGTAATTAGACCTCTCTAAACTTCAACTGATTGCATGTTATCTAAGAAGATCTCAAGATTAACTAATGCTACCTCTGGGACGTATTAAAGTTGTGAATTACAAATTAGAATTACCGTTTCCCATTTACTAACCGAACCGATTTGTCAGTTAACCGATTTAAATTTTACTAAAATTAGAAACCGAAGTCGGAACCGATATAGAATAGGTTAGGCTATTAACCGATCTGTTAGTCGGTTAACCGAACAATCGAAGTGAAAAAATTAAAAGTAATTTATAAATTTTACTATATGATCCGTGGCTATTATAAAAAGCTCGCTAGGCACAATAGAGCTAAAAATAGGGCCGCCCTCAATTTACAAAGCGACTCACCCTCTCCCCTTCCCATATGCATTCGATGTGGGATGATGAAGGACATTAGCAAATGGTGTATGAATATGATGCCAGCACCAGGATTCGAACTTGGGCTTTCAGGGTGGCTAATTAAGCGCTCAACCAGCTGCGCTAACCAGGCTTCTTATTTAAATTATGTATAGTGTTTTATATATTATATTTAGATCATTTTTTTAGGTTATCCGGTTATAACCGTTCGGTTATTGGTTATAACCGATAACATAATTTTTCCTTACACACTAATCGAAACCGAACCAAAACTGAAAATATCAGTTATCGGTTAACCGATAACCGAATAAGCACCCCTAGGTAGGGGTGCACATTCAGATTTCAAATATGATTTTTGCCAATCCGAACAGATGTAAAATTCAAAATTTGAGAGAATATAAATCTGAACCAATCCAAAATATTTGAAAATTCAAATTCGAAAATCTAAATTTTTTATAACTAAATCTGAATCGAACCAAAATCCAAAACATTCAAAAAAAAATCAAAATGCTGAAAAATACAAAATATTTTTTTTAATTATGATATATATATTGGGTTAGGGCATCCACAACGCGTGGATTGTGGCCCGTCCCGGAGGGACGAGACGGCCATGAGCCGCGTTGTGGGGCATCCCAAGGGACAGGTCGCGCAAGATGGAGAGAAAGGAGTAGAGCGAGCCGCGACCAATAGCTGGCGTGCATTTCGCCCACTCGTTGGGCGTGCAAGTGGGCTTCGCACGTTCAACAATATTTTTTTTTTCAAAATTTTATAAATCATTTTGTAATAAAAAACAAAAAATTATTTAATAAAAAATCAAAATTCAATTTTTTTTTTCTTCTAGAAAATCAAAAATTAATTTTTATGGTAATTTTCAACTATGGTAAAAGTTCATATTTATAATTACTTCCATCACACTCTCTTTTTATGAATTTATGATGTGGGATAAAGATGTGATATAAGCAAGTAGGAACAAAGTGTGAGATTTGTTAAATTTTTTATGTGGGATGAATTAATCACTTCCACCACACTCTTTTTATATTGTTTTAACTACAAAATGGATGGTTGAAGCAATAGGTGTTGGGTTCGAAACCTAGCACTCTTAATTGTTTTTTCTTTTCTTTTTTTTGAAGTTTTTTTCTTTTTTTTCATATATTTTGTTTATTTCCATTTAATTTCATTTATTTTTGTTTTCTTTTTTATTTTCGCCTTTTCTTTGTCTTTTTATTTTTTTTCTTTTAATTCATTTATTCTTATTTATTTTCTTTTTTAGATGGTATATGTAAAATTTTTATTAGAATATGAAATTTAAACCCAACCTATGTGTAAAAAATATTTCCAACCTCTAGACCAAACTATTGAGAAATAATATCTCGCAGTATCATTTTAATTTAATTTTTTCACTACATTTCATATACATATGGGTATAACGACATCCTTTCAATAAAATTATGTAATTTTATTATGTAATTTTTTATTTTTTAATTATGTAATATCAAGATTTTTTATATAATTTTAATTACTTTAATGAACTTTGAATATTTTATTAATTGGGAGAATCAATTTAATTAGAATATGTAATAAATATATGAAATAAGAAATGAATAAAAAATTAAAAGATGAGACTCATTAGTAGTGCAAGGGAATAGATGATTAATGGATAGAGATGTATGTGTTGTCTCTTGACTAAGAGATGAGGTAAAAAATATTGTGGGCCTCATAAATAGTTGATAAATAGTGCAAGAGAATTGATAGTTAAGAGACAACGTTGTGGATGACCTTAAAAATGTTTAAATAAAATATAATTTAAAGCTCGATTTGTTCTTTAATTAAATCATTTGAAGTTATAGAGAAAATGAACAAATCTAAGTGCTTTGATTTTTATATAATTTATAGAGTTAATGACATCAATAATGATTTTAGAGATATTTAAATCAAATTAAATATATAAAAAAAATGCTAACGTGGATTAAACGAGGATGAAGCTCACAATAATACTCACATAAGATATATAGCGTGACATTTCTCTATATATAATTCTCCAATAATCGTGGATCATTAAAAAGACTTTCATAATTAAGTGATATTCCTCTAATTTATAAATGTGAGAGATATGAGTATGACTTGCAATTCTTCCATCTCCCACCCAAATAAAATAAAACAATAAAAAAAATCGTCTTTGTTAAATGGAGTAACGCATCTAACCCAAGAATAAAGATAATAATTACATTGTAATTGTCGTTTATACAATGTTCAACTTATTGCGTAATTAATGTTAAATAATCTCTAATTATGAAATACTTTCTGATTTGTTAGAACTGCAAACTCTGGCGGGAAAAACACAAAATCAGAAAAACCCGCAAGTAGTATTTAAAGAATACAAACTCTTCAGTTTTTTCTATTTTTTTGATATCTAGTTTTTACCATCGAAAACTCCCATTCCGAAAAGTGGAAAAATGCACACTCCACGCGCTTAGGTGGAGCGCGTTGCCACTAGCTCCATCCCTATTTTTCTTCTTTCTACACCTATCAAATGTCCTTACTCGAACGCACCCAACATCTTTCTTTATATCACAACCGTAGCGACCTCAAATATCTATATCTACGGCTACCATTCCATCTCAACGTAGGCCCGGTACCACAGAGAAATTTCTCGGCTCCGCCAAACCGAGCCTGACTCAGAATCTAAGACTCGGAGACGGGGCAAGTTGCTAATTTACTTGAAAAGAGTTTTTTGTTTTTATTTATTATCTATTATCGGCTTTATTATCTGAAAGACCTGTCTGAAAAACAAAAAAACTACCCTTGTCACTATTTAGAGAGAGATAATAAGCAGTTAATAGTGGAGCGCTTATACATACACATTCATGAAATATATGTATTTTTATGTATATGTAGGTAGAGAAAGGCGTTAGCAAATTTGATGAGACTTGAAGCTGAGAAAAATTTGCAGTATTTGATCTTCCATTTCATGAATTACTCGGAGTAAGTTGCAAGAAAATTATTGGCACACGCACTTCCACTCAATTACTTTAGCTCAGATCACTCTGTAAACGGCTGAAGTTGCATTTTTGTGCTGGTTTTCGTGCTCGTGCGCTGCACAAGATTGTATAATTTGGGGCTTGTTTGAGTATTATAGCTGTGCTGTGTGTAATTTGAGCTGAGATTGTTTGTGCGTTGCTCCTAATTTCTGTCGAAATGGGTTTTGTGTGAATTCTAGTTGGGGTTTTGTTTACGGCTTTTGTGTAATGTTTAGGGAGTCTGCTGACATGCAAGGAATCTTTAGGGTTTCTTCTGTTAGTGAATTTGGGTTCCTCAAGGAAAAATGTTGTTGCTGATGCATGTTTAATTCTGTCGCTAGTTGCTGCCTTTTGAGAGAGAGAGAGAGTTGTTAAGTTGAATTTTTATTGTAGCAATTGTATGAGTGTCTGTGTTTTCGTTTTCGTTTTCGTTTTCTTTTCTTTTCCCAAATGACTCAATTTGGTAATTTTAATTAGAGAATTAATGCATATTTCTGATTTTAGTTTCAGAGAAAGTATAACAACATTAAAGTTTGGCTATTGTTGCCTTTGTTATGGGAAATGTCTTGTTAGGAAATTTGTAATTGTACATCCATATCCTATTCTCGTTTTGACTGATTCTCAAATTATAACATTTGGCTTGGGTTATGCTGTTGGCATTTGAAGTTCATTTAGTCAGAACGATGCTCATCTTAACAGCAAATCATTCCATATGGAACTAAAACCATCATAAGAGAGACATATTCAGTCAATTAGAATAACGCGCTTTAGTTTTTTTTTATTAATAAGTCCAATTGATCAACATTTTTTTAGCTGTAATTGAGCTTTGAATGACTTTTGGGCTACATCTTGTTTGTGCCCTTCCCAGCCATGGTTCTTAAGCAGTTTGCCAAGTTAGCAGCCTCCATTTGTCTCAATGTAATTGTATTTGGATGCAGTCGGCTCTTCCAAACAAGTTACCTGGGGTTCACCTGACTTGAGTGAGGAAACCAAAGTTCTTGTGAATGAAAAGATGTTGCAGCGCCAAATCATGTTTAAACAGTTGCAGGAAATGCAGCGAAGACAACAGCTCCAGGAGTTGAGCAACGCTAGAAACCAGGATTATGTAAATCAACTATCATCACTGAAACAGGCATCAGGTGGTCAATTTTCTCCTACTGTCAACGGGACACCAATGCAGGATATGTCAGGAATGCTTATGATGGGTAACATGATGCAATACAGTGGACCCAATGGATTAGTACTTGGACAAAGTCCTGCTGGCCTGTCTCAGCCTCAGTTGGACATATCTTCATATGGGAACCATACTCCTAATTCCAACAAGAATTTAAATCAGTATGCTCACCTTCAGGGTCCGACTAATCTTTCGACCAATCAGCTGACCAAGAATAATAGTAGCCCTTTGGGAATGGTCTCCATGCAGCCTTCAGCCTTCAGCAACTTATTCATGAGTCAACATTGCGATTTTCCTGCTGATCAAATCAACATGACAGATGTGTCTGTTCAGCATTCTAATCAAGAGAAGGACTTTTTTGGGCAAGCACCCACTGAAGGTTTACATAGTGCAGTTTTTCCTGGAAGCTACTCTGAGCAAGGAACTAGAATGCAGGGACATGCATCAGCTCTAGAATTTGAAGAGAGGCAGGAAGATGCAGCTTGGGGTAGGCTTCCTGCTGGAAAAACATCAAACTTTGGCATGTTAGTGGTGGATGATTCTCTAGACCCGTTGGAACAGAAAATCTTGTATAACACAGATGACGACAGCTGGGGATCGTTCAGCAGAAGCAGCAAAGTGAGCACAGGAGGCTTTGCAGGTATGATGGAAAACATGTCTGACTTGGACGGATTGCCTTCTATACAAAGTGGTAGCTGGAGCGCTCTAATGCAGTCTGCTCTTGAAGAAACTTCTGGAAATGATCCTGGGGTACAAGAAGAATGGAGTGG
>JAYDZE010567637.1:0-30484 GCA_034509125.1 Monilaria moniliformis
GCCGTTGCTGCCGTCGCGTCGCCGCGGCCGCGGCCGCTGCCCTCGCCGCCGCCGTCGCCCATGCGTCGCCGGTAAGTCTCTCCCCTTCCTTTTTTTCTATTTTTATTTTTATTTTGTAAAAACTTCTAACCTTTCTCTTATTTTCATTTTTTTCGGCGGTAGAACGCCGCGCCCCACCGGCTCTCACCTGCCGCCGTGAGACAGTCTCCCGGCGTGCCTCACAATCCCGGGAAGGGGCTGTCCGTTTGTAGCAGCCCTTTTCACCTCGTCCCTTCGCCGTCTTCCGAGGTTGCCTTGACGTTGTCGACTCGCCGGCGTGCGAGCCATCGACGAAGCCGAAGGCAGCCCCTTTATCATCTCGATTTTTAAGAGATAAGTGATTGCTTAACTTATGTATTTTCAATTTCGTGTATATATTTGTTAGCTAAGTTTTTCATGCTTCGTTGAAATTTATACTTGCATTATTGATTGAAAATGTTGAGCATAATTGGTGTGACGTTGAGGTTCTAAGCACCATGTTGTTGGAGGTGTTTGGGCAGCCCCTAATTCCTATGTTTCATGCTATTATATGCTTGTAATGGTGTCGTAAAGGGTGGAGATGCAGTTATCCAAAAGAAGCTTACTGGAAAGCTTAAGGACCCTGGTAGTTTCACAATCTCGTGGACTATTGGCGACACAAAACAAGTATAGGTTTGTGTGATTTAGAGGTTAAAATTAATTTGATGCCTTTATCATTGTTCAACAAGCTAAAAATTAGATTCATCAAGCCCACTACCATCACCATCCAAATGGCAGACCGGACAATTTCCCACCCAATAAGTATTGTGGAGGATGTTATATTGAAGGTTGGTGATTTTATTTTTCCCATAGATTTCGGAGTTTTGGACATGGAAGAAGACAAGAATGTCCCATTTATTTTGAGACGACATCGATTGAATGAGCAAAGTGTCAAGTTCTCCATACACAAAGCAATGGAATTACACGATGATGGGGAGCCCAATAATAGCAGAGAATGCAAAGTTGTGAGGGTTGTCATATTCCTATTCAAGAATAACATACTAGCTTGTTCAGTTGTTTCCCTCCTTGGAGGGTGATGGAGTGTCAGTCGTACGTGCTATCATTGGGAAACACGCCGCCCGCATCAAAGTTTCTTTAGTTTCCGTACTATTGGTTGATATTTGGTAAATTGGGTTGTCAATCCTACGAGAAATGGGTAATCTGCCTGGTTTGACTATTGTTATGATTATTAGCGATGTCGTCATGCCTCCCTTGAGTTTTTTTGGGAAACTAGCAAAATACTAAACTAAGGAAAATTTAACAAGCAACTAAGGAGGCAGGGAAAAGAACCATTGAAAAGATTAAGGAGAACTGAGAAATATACACGGCCATCACAATAAACCAACTTGTTTTTCTGCAACCAAGTGCTTGAAATAAAGTAAAAGAAGGACAAAACAATTGCAGGTGCACGGACTGGATTACACGAATTAAGAAAGAAACAAACTAACAACTAACTACTGAAACGAAATAGAAAGTAACTTTAACCATTTCCGGAAACTTATGTTTAGGACTTGTGGTCACATCCTGTAAATCTCTATCTTTCCTACTTTTCCTTAAAGCGACCCTACTTGTACCTTTACTCTAGGCAGTTAACAGATTTGTCCCCTTCTTACTCTCCAAATCCTACCTTGACAGAGCCGGAGATTATGGAGATGTCGGAATGAGCTTCGATGGGAGTTTGTTTCTGTGGAAAAAATTAAAACACAACTATGGTACCAACTACCTAACTGATTCACTGAACACAACTATGATACTAACTACCTAACTGACATTACCACCTAGATTGTAAGCATGCATTTAAAAGTAAACGACATGAAAATAAACAACGCAAAGCAAGAATAACACATAACAAGCTTCAAAATAGATTTCTAAATAAGTATGAGATCAAAAGACATTGTTCAAAACAAAAATAAACTTCAAAGCAGCAAGGTTCACGGCTCACGACCTTCTCCAATTCACAACTAAAACAACAAGATAAAAAGTGTTGTTTTTCTCGAATCTTTCAAAAAATGAAACTAAATGACGAGTTGAATGTTGGAACTAGGCTGCTACAGGTCGAAACTCCATCTCACCGAGGGTCGATCAACTACTCAGGGTAGCTAAGACGAGCTAAAGGAATTTCTAAGTATGTTTTCTGGAATGCCTCGCTGATTTTTTCTTCTGGCTCTCTCATCTGGCTTTTATACAGGCTCCTCAGGGCTTGAGTCTGAGGCAAGATCACATGCCACGCATCCCTTCTGACCTTATTCCTCGAATGTAATCTTCGCTAAGTGTAGTCATCGGGGACTTGCCACTCATCATCGCGTCTCCTAGCCAGCTTACTCGTCCTTTTTTTCCTTTTCCACTTCAACTTTCCACTACCAACCATCCTGCTCCCAGCATCATTTTTTTCTCAAGTTCCTGCACCATTAGCACCCTTCTGTGCGGATTTAATCAAGAAAATGCACAAATTAAACGGGAATGCATGGACGAAATATGGCCTGATCAGAGAGATAAAAATAGAAAGACCATGGAAGATGAGAAAGAGACTTCTAAATTGAAGTCAAAAACCCTTGTTACACATTTGAAATTAAAATAGTTGAAGAAATGAATGAAGGAGCTCTATTTTTAAGAGCACAATAAAAATGTCTTTTATTTTCAACCTAACACCACTCGGAAGTAAAAGACATCTAGCTAGAGACGTAAAATCAAGCGCTTATTTGGAGGCAACCCAATCCAGGTTTTTGTCTTAAGTTTTCTCTTTTTTTGTTAAAAAAAAAGAAAGAAAAGAAGGTCGAAGCTGCAAATGGACCATTTGGGAGCAATTGCTTCCCGAATGGACCGTTTAGGGGGATGCACTACGATGGATTTTGAGGTTTTGTTTTTATTTTTCTTTTGTTTTTCTTGCTTTTCTTTTGTTTTTGTGTCTTTTCTAGTCTTGTTTTCCGTTTTTAAAACCCATGTTGAGGTAGTCTTTTGTTTGTAATATTTTCAAACTATATTTAAACCTTCATGAGAAGGAATTGGACTTGTCACTAATGATGTGTTCTTTTAAAATTATGATTCACTTTATTGATGATAACCAAGGTTGATTTAGATAAGCATGCGTATTGAATTTCTTGTTCGCATTGATTCATGAGAGTGATTACCTAGTGAAATTTAAACCAAAAATTACTTTCACGTGTGAGTGATCAAAAACATATCTTAAGTTTCTAGAACTTGCTCAAAGTCTACTTGAATCTACATAATGAATGTATAGATAGAATATGAAGTTAGACCATCTTTCTTAAGCCACTTTTATCCTAAAGTTTGACCTTTGCACATATTTTCCCTAGTTAGTCATTTCGAGCCTTAAAAGCTATTCTTTGATGAAGTTAAATCTTGATGAGAACCTCTATCTTGTGATTATCACAATGATGTTTCATATTTATACTTGTAGTTTGGGTGTGAGATGGGTTTATTTTACTTAAAGAAGGAGAATAAGGGAGAAGGAAATATATATGAATAAAAGAAAAAAAAAACAAGCAAGTGACGTATTTGCCATAAAGAAGGATTGAAAAGAAAATCTATGGACAAGAAAGGTTGAAGAAAAATTGTTGTAAATGATTTTGAAAGAAAGAAGGAAGTTAGAGAAAGTCTAATTTCATATAATTGATTGAGAATGGTTGGTGATAAGTTGAGTATAGTATTTGATAATCACTTTTGTTATCCTAAATCTTAGTCACTCAGCCTATATATTCCTTACATGTCCAAAGAGCCTGCATTACAACAAAAAATAAAGAGTTTTCAGATTCTTGACGTACATTCATATAAAGTAGAGGAGAGATGAGATATTGACCAAGCCTGTGGTAAACTTTTGAGTGTCATTTGATTGGAGAGTATACACTTCTATCCTATACACTTAAGATTTGCGGAAATCGTACACTTTCCTTACTTTGGTGATGACCTAATATTTATTTATACTAAAATTATACCACAAGAGGATGGTCCAATCGTAGCATCGTAAATAGTAAGCAAGAGTATCGTATCCATAGAGACTATGTCGATTCTAAGTACTACAACCTCAATAAACTATTATTATCTAAATCACTCAACTTTGGTTGATTCTTATAAAAGAAAAGTAAAACATAAAATAAAACTAAAGAACAAGATTAAAAATGTCATTCTAAGGAATTGATTTCATCAACACATCATTCATTCAATGAATAATTATCCAATCGTGACTCGAATATTCCTAGATAATCACATATACAGTTTAGACCCCCTTCCGACGCTACTAAATAGTAGATTACAAGTTAGGACTTTAGATCTATGCTTGCAACCCCTTAAGATCCTAGGATTTTCTTGCAACTAATATCAAACCTTCCAATTTTATTGAATAGCATGTTACCTACTCTTCGATATTGTATCAACACTTATCTTCTGAGTTTCACATCAATACACATAATCATATACCACAACCGTAACCAGATATAAGCATAGAGAACAAGAGAGATAAATCAAAATAAGGTATTGGATAAATAATCCTACATTGAACAAACTAGTGCCAATTACTTTCTAACCCTAGAATAAAACGTACTTAGTCAAGCATGACTATGTATTCAAAAAAAGTTAAGCAAAATAAGAATATAAAATAATCTAAAACTAAGGCTAAAAGAACTTGTGTTAATGGTAGAGCTTCGCCTTGTCTTCGATTGTTTCACGATTTTCATTTTCCTTTGGCAAGAACTTTCCCAACAAGATGGTGGATGAATGGAACACAAAATATATGAAAATATGGCTTGAATGGTGAATTTGTTGTCAAAACCGTGCATGAAAGCTCTTTATATAGGCACAAAAAACCTAGAAAATATAGAGCTTGATTGGCTAAGGATGGAACTTTTTGTGCAAATCCGAAGTGGGAAACGGTCCTTGTGATATTGGCCTCCTACCAAACAGTCTGTTTCCGAACACGAGTTTGACAATCTCTAATCCCGCATTGCCAAATAATATGTTTAGTATGCATGTCTTCCCAAACAATCCATTTGGGAATACGGATTATAAATTCTTGTTTGTCCATTGTTGGAAATGGGTCGTTTGGGTCTTGGCTTTTCCCAACTGGTTTATTTGGGTTCCATCCTTGTAGAACTCATGCCATTCTCGATCCTTTGACCTTTGAACAGCTTTTTATGCATCTTTTTTCTTCAAAACTCAACAAACTCATCAAACCACCAATTGATAGATATTTAAACCAAAACAAAGCTAAATAAGATAAAATCTAATTAAAATGTCTTGGATTAAAATAATAAAATAGCCAAAATATTGACTTTGTTAGGCGAGAATCATGAATACATGGTGACATACAAGTTAGTAGATACTATGCATTGTCTCTTCTTTCTTGTTAATTGTTTATCTTGTGAATTTAAAAATGATGTTTTAATTGAAGTGACGTTTTGTCTTAAAACACATCGAAAGTTGTCCTTGGGTGCTCATTGAGCGTGCCTAGGCATGGTTTAAAAGTACCTAAAATTATAATCAACAATGCTTCATGGTTTAAAAGTACCTAAAATCATAATCAACAATGCTTTAAAGTTAATTAAAACTTAAAGCTTTTTTTTTAAACAATGACAAGATGCTCACACTCCTTATTCATTCATTACTTCAACTATATTTAAGAAGGAAAATTCACCTAAAAATTAAATCTTTTTTTAAATATTTTCTTAAATCATATTTAATTAAAACTTAGAGCTTTTTTTGTAAACAATGACAAGATGTTCACACTCCTTATTCATTCCTTACTTAAACTATATTTAAGCAAGAAAATTCACTTAAAATTTAAATTTTTAAAGTCCCCATACATTGACTCATAATCATAAATCTTATGTATAGATTAAAGATTGCATTTCTACTCCTTCACAAGCTAAAATTGAGTAGAACATCACAACACATGTAATTTTTGTGCACAAAAACCATATAATTATAAAGTTTTATCCAAATTTGCTACTTCCAAGCATAAATTACCATCCCTTACTACAATCAATGTCAACCGAAATTATTATGCAAAAAGAGAAATCAACGAATACGTCTACACTTATGAAAATCCGTATGCATGCTAAGTGCTTGATAAAATGACATAAAGAAGATGTAGCTAAATTACACATGCCAATCACATATGAATCAACCAATCAATGTAAAAATACTACCACATATCAATTGTACCAAGAGGGTTTTAAAAAACATACCATTAGTGTTGAAAATAAGTTTCAACAAAAATGAAGACTTGATGATCCAAAAGGAAGAATTTGAGCCTCCTAGGTGGAATTGAAGGTTTTAATGATGAATTGACTTGGATATGTGAATAGGTGTGTGTAATTGGGAGAAAATAGCAAAAATTTGCTTGGGAGGAGGAAGAATTGATTGAGAATTCAAAAGAGAGAGTCAAAAGAATGAACGAGAGGGTGTGTGTACCTTTTAAATTTTGAAAATCCGCCTTCTGTGAACTGGGAAACGGTCCGCGTGTTAACTTTTCATTCCTAAATGGTCTGTTCCCGGGTGCAAGAATTTTCCTCGCCTTTTTCCTAAACGGTCCATTTCCAACCACGGGATTCTGGCACCTGCTAAAGCTGATCATCCAAACAGTCCATTTGATCCCCTTTCCCTTTTTTTGGAAACAGAATACTAAAAGAACATGCTAGAGAGATAAAAAAAATGAGACTTTTAACTAAGACTATAATAAACAACGAAAACAAAAGTAAGATTAAAAAAAAAAAAAAACCAAAAAAAAAAAAGGAAAAATTGTTAGGTTCCTCCCAACTAGCTATTTTGATGTCTATTAGCTTGACATCTTCTTTGTTCATGACATGTTGGTTTTGTTCCTATGGACTCACCGTAGGTTGACTAGGGATTTGTCGTTGGTGGTGTTGGTTTCCCAAAGCTACGATGACTTGCCCGATTTGAGTCTCCATTATCTTGACTTGTGTCCCTAATGCTCCCACAGATGTCTACAATTTCCCAAACCTTCCATCAGAGTCCCCCATGTATTTTTCAGTTCTTTTCATGAAGCTCATGAGGATTCTTCCATCATTGGTTTCTTGGGCTAGTCAATCATTCCATTGGTCACCGAAAATCCGGGTAGAAGTTGCAATGCATTATTGGGGCTTGCATAGAAGAGAGTAGGATGTGAACGATTGCCCGGTTAATGTTGATTTCCTCCTTAATTGGGGCGGTAACCATTTAAATTCATTTGCTGCCCTTGTTGCTTTACATAGTGCACTTCCTCGACCGGCTGTTGAGGTACAATCGTTGGCTCTACTCTTGAGTGAGAGCGATTCGCAATTTTTTTGTTTAGAACACGAAGTTGGGCTACGATCAGGCTCATTAGGTTGGTTTCCAAAGTTGACTCTACTTTCTTCAAAATCTGCACTTGTCTTTCACCAGGCCACTCATAGCTAGGGGTAGTTATATCCTCGATGACTCGAATAGCGGTTTCATGTCCCTTGTTCAACAATGATCCTCTGGCTGCAGCATGTAGCAATTTTTTTACCTCAAGGTTATATCCATGATAAAAGATGCATACCTGATGATCCTCTTCAAAATCGTGATTAGGGTACTTTCTTAAGAGTTCCCTAAGTCGCTCCCACACGTCGTAAATGGACTCTTGATCTCTTTGTTGGAATTGGGTTATCTTGGATTTAAGCTTCAATGTGACTTCGGGTGGGAAGAATTTGTTGAGTAACTTGTGTACCAAAACTTCCCAACTTGTCACCGACCCAGGTGCCATTGTTTGATACCATTGTTTGGCTTTGTTTCTTAGAGAAAATGAAAATAACCGCATGCGAATAGTATCATCATAGACTCTGTTTACCTTGATTGTGTTGCTTATTTACAAGAATTATGCTAGATGCACGTTGGGATCCTCCGTGACTCGATCACCATACTGATTTTGTTGGACCAATGTATATGAAGACCGGCTTGAGCTTTAAATTGTTTGCCTCAATTCTTGGTCTGATTGGTGGTTCACGTATTGATGCATACACAAACATGTCCCGGATAGGTGTCCCTTTGACTTGATTTCGCGTAGCTTCTTGCTCATTGAGTTGGCATTGTACCAACTACTGTTGATGTTTGAGTTGTTGAACCAATTAGTCGGGATGATTTTCCATCTTGAGCTTTCATACAACCTTTTATCGTTATACCAACTGTTGTTGATGTTACACAACACAAGGTTTAAGTGTGAACTATGATGAAAACTTAAGTAAGAAAAAGAAAATCTTTTTTAGATTACTCTAGTTAATCTTATTATAATATTAGAATAGAACTTAGTCCACTTGACCTAATATTGATTTCTACTTAAATTATACCGTAACAGGAAGGTGCAATCGTAGCATAGTAAATAGTAAGTAAGAGTATCGTATATACAGGAACTATATCGATTCTAATTACTACAACTTCAATCAATTATTACTATCTAAATCAAACAACTTTAATTGATTCTTGAAAAATAAAAGAAAAACATAAAATAAAACTAAAGAACAATATTAAGAAGGTTATTCTAGGGATTGATTTCATCAATACACCATTTATTCAACATTCAAGTAATTATCCAATCGCGACTAGAATCTTGCTAGATAATCACATATATAGTTTAGACCATCTTCCAAAGCATCTAAACAGTAGATTACAAATTTGGACTTTAGATCTCTGCTTGCAACCACTTAAGATCCTAGAATTTTCTCACAACTAATCCCAAACTTCCGATTTTATTGAATAGCATGTTACCTACTCTTCATTCATATATCAACACTCATTTTTCAATTTTTACATCAATACACATAATCATATACCACAATTGTAACCAGATATAAGCATAGAGAACAAGAGAGATAACAAAATAAGGTTTTGGATAAATAATCAAACGTTAAACAAACTAGTGTCAATTACTTCCTAACCCTAGAATAGAAAGTACTTAGCCAAGCATGGCTAAGTATTCAAAACAAGCTAAACAAAATAAGGACATAAAAGAATCTAAAATTAAGGCTAAAAGAACCCATGTCAATGGTAGAGTTTCTTCACCTAGTCTTCAATTGCTTAACGATCTTCCTTTAGCTTTGGCAAGAACTTCCCCAACAAGATGGTGGATGAATGAAACACAAAATATATGAAAATATGGCTTGAATGGTGTCAAAGTTGTTATCAAAACCTTGCATGAAGGCTCTTTATATAGGCACAAAAAATTGAGAAAAAGATAGGGCTTGATTGGATAAGGATAGAGTTTCTTGGGAAAATTCAAATTCGGAAACGATCCGTGTGCTATTGGCCTCCTACAATGATCTGTTTCCAAACACGCGTTTCGCAATCTCTGATCCCGCATTGCCAAACCGTTCGTTTGGTACGTATGTCTTCCAAAACAGTCTGTTTGGGAATACAAATTTCGAATTCTTGTTTAGCCGATGCTGGAAATGGGTCATTTGGGCCTTAGCTATTCCCAAACGGTCTATTTGGGGTTCAATCCTTGTCGAACTCGTGTCATTCTCGATCCTTTGGCCTTTTAACACCTTTTTATGCATCTTTTTTCTTCTAAACTCAACAAACTCATCCAACCACCAATTGACAGATATTTAAACCAAAACAAAGATAAATAAGATTATCTAATTCAAATGCCTTGGATTTCAAAACTAACATAGCCAAAATATTGAGTTTGTCAGGCAAGAATCATGAATACATGGTGACATACAAGTTAGTATATACTATGCGTTGTCTCCTCTTTCTTGTTAATTGTTCATTTTGTGAAATTTAAAATAAAGTTTTAACTGAAGTAACATTTTGTCTTAAACCTTCAATATTAGAGTGTTTTATTTTGGTGTTTTTAGTAATTAAATCTAGAATATAATGAGGATAATTGATCATATTTAGCCACATTTTAGCTTCATTCTCTACCAATTGGTTGTTTGATAAATTTGTTGAGTTATGAAAAAAAATAAGTGCCTAAAATGGAGTCAAAATACAATGGGATAAAGTATGATCCATTTGGATAAAGATCTTGTCTCACACGGAAGAATAGACGAAATAGGAAGGAATAATGGAGTTATCTCAAATCAGATTCTGACATACGATTCAGTTGTTCATGCAAAAACCACTTGACCAGCCAAAACATCTTCGTGTGTCATGAAATTTTCCTAAAGATAGTTCAAGATGTTGGGAAGGTTGTGTCAAAGTTTTAGGTCAATCCCAGTATGATGGAGTTTTTTGTGATTTTTATAAAAACACTACCATTTTGTCCGAAACCGCACACGGTCCGTTTGGCCTTGACAATTGGTCTGTTTCCGACTTTTGCCAAGCCACGAATTTGATGCCGAGATTCCAAATGGTCCATTTGGATCCCGTACAGATCTTCATGCACGGTTTTGAGAGACAACTTTTACACCATTCAAGCCATATTTTCATATGTTTTGTGCTCCATTCATCCACCATCTTGTTGGAGAAGTTTTTGCCAAAGCAAAAGGAAGTTCATGAAGCAATCGAAGACAAGGCAAAGCTCTACCATTCATACGAGTTCTTTTAGTTTTAGTTTAGATTATTTTAGGTTCTTGTTTTGTTTTATTTTTGTTCTTAATACTTATCTATGCTTGGCTAAGTACTTTTATTCTAAGGTTAGAAAGTAATTGGCACTAGGTTGTTTAAGATTTGATTATTTATTGAAGACCTTATTTTATTTTATATTTCTTGATCTCTATGCTTATATTTGGTTACTGTTGTGGTATATGATTATGTGTATTAATGCAAAACTTGGAAGATGAGTGTTGATACATGATTGAAAAGTAGGTAACACGCTATTTAATAAAATTGAAAGGTTTGAGATTAGTTGTGATAAGGGGGTCTAAGCTATATATATGATTTTCTATCAAAGTTCGAGTCACGATTGGATACTAAATTAAATATTGAATGAATGATATGTTGATGAAATTATTTCCCTAGAATAACCTTTCTATTCTTGTTCTTTAGTCTTAGTTTATGTTTTGTTTTCCATTTACAAGAATTGATATAAAGTTGTGTGATTTATACAGTGATAATTGATTGAAGTTGTAGTACGTAGAATCAACATAGTCTCTGTTAATATGATACTCTTTACTTACTATTTACTATGCTACGATTGCACCGTCCTCTTGTAGTATAATTTTAGTAGAAATAAATCTTAGGTTAATGTTAATGGAATTTCTTCATTGATTTTCCCATCACTAATACCCGCCCACACCATGAGACTTTAGCCTACTGGCGACAAGATAAATCACTCGTCAATAATAAGGGTAAATTGTCATTTAAATCACAAAGTTGCGTTGACTTTTGGTCAATCCCACAAAGTTTCAATAAGGAATTTAAAATCACGAAATTTCATTTTTCTTACAATTGTCGCACAGCGAAATATTATTGCACTTACGTGTTTTAATTTTAATGAGGTGGCTCTTACATGTATTTGTTTTAATGAGGCAGTGGATACGTGTACTAAGCGATGTTGTTTTTGTTTAAGAAACTAAAAAAAAGATAATAAAAAAATAAAAAATTGGCATACCTATCGTCCAAACCTCTCTAAAATCCCTCCCCCTATTCTCCACCCTCCGCCGCACCGAAACCCTCTTCAGCCAACGGATTGTCTATTGCTCGAACCTAGAAAAATTGGGCAAAAGAATATGCAAATAAAGCCTTAGATAGTTCTTAAAATGACCACACTATGACAATTTCCTCGCTCCAACAGATTGAGCTTGAGCCTACTAAGGGCTCGACATTTGGCATCTGTGTGTTATCTAGTGGGTGTTTGAGTAGTGAGTCGAGGATGAGGGGTTATGTTGGTAATGGGTCTGGGTCTGGGTCTGGTATTATGCTACTGCAACAGAGGATAGAGGTGGCAATAGTGGTAGCACGGGCTGCTGCCATTGTCAGCAAGAGTGAGCGACGAATGAGGAGGAGGAGGTGGTGGTGGTGGCGGTGCTGACCTTGCGTCGGAAATAGAATAGACGGAAGTGTGGCGATGCTTCTTGCCGAAGGATGAGAGAGGAAAATTTTATTTTGAAATTGGGAAATTTATCGATGATTTGTAGAAGAAGCAAGAGTCGAGAGAGTGGTTAGAGGTGGAGTCGAGAGGGGATCTAATGACACCGGATCTGAACTTGATATTGGCGTTGCCGGTGGTCTAGTAGAAGGGGTGGAGATGACGGGGTTAGGGTTAGGGTAGGGGCAGGGGTTGGGTTTTGAAAAGAAAAGAAAAAAAATAATGGAACAAAGAAAAAAGAAAAAAGAGGTAAAAGGGAAAAAAAATCCTTACTTTAATGAAACGATGTCATTTTCAGCATCACAAACGACGAGATAGTCACTAGATATTTTGTCCACGTCGGAAATTCTAGCTGCCACATCACCATTTATTTCACCGAAAACTTCACAGTTGGAACAATTGAGAAAACATAAAATTTCGTGATTTTAAATTATATGTTGAAACCTTGACTGACCAGCAGTCAATGTAACTTTGTTATTTAAAGGGAAATTTACCCTAATAATAGTATATTAAATTAAAATATTATTTCTATTTTTTTTAAAAAAAATTGATCATTTATTATTCATTATACCATCGGAAGCAGTGGCGGATCCAGTACCAAAAAGTAAAAGAGGTGAAAGAAAATGAAAAAAATTTGAATATAATCTCCAATACGTTCCACATGTCCATCTCGCACTCTCACACTGTCACATTTCTTTTTCTCAGTTTCTCTCATACAGATCAGTTCATGAAGATGGATGGGCGACCATGGCGGTTTTACGACGATTCTAAGGGAAAATTACCCGTCTAGGGGGATTGATCGCCCCCTCCTAACCCCCCTACATCCTCCACTGATCGGGTGATACTGAACGCGCACATGGGATGACAAGCTGCGCACATCAGGTGTCGTTTGGTGCGCAGACGGGGCACAACAAACGGGCCATGGGCGCTGTGACACCCAGCACTGCCTAGGCGCTGGCAATGCCTAAGCCCATCTAAGGGGTCGAACACAAAGGGCAAACCCACTGTTCGAATAGTTTAAGATCGAGTCCTTATTATTTTGGAGTCTTTAGTTTCTAGATTCTTTATTTTAGTACGAAACCAAGTTATCTCCTCAAGAGATATGCATGCTTTATTTATTTAATTGTTCAAGTCTCATGTTTATCTCCATGGGAGATATCCATGATAGTATGTTAGGACTCTTGAGTTATAGTCTATAAATACTCTCTTGAGGTTACAGAGGGAGGTGTGTCGAGTAACAGGTATATTTGGGATCCCACCTTGATATTTGGTGTGGAGGGCCTCGCAAGAGGATTTGTACTCTAGTTCTCGAAAATACTTATAATTCCATCGCCTTCCCTTTTCACTTGTTTGCTTGTTTACCTTCCGTCACATACTTGGTCTATTTTTCTTCGTGTTTAACGTCATTGGCCTTTATTCCATATTAATTTGAAAGGGGAAAATAAAGGAATTATAACAATTGATATAGAACGCGCATGTTGGATCACAAGCTGCGCATATCAGGTGTCGTTACACACAGAGCGCGTGGGACGAGGTGCCCAATGCTGGCACGTTATGCGCGCAGTGAAGGGCCAACTACAATCAGGCCATGGATATTGTGGCGCCCAGCATTGCCTAGGCACGGGCAGTGCCCAAGCCCGTCAGAGGGGTCGACCACAAGGGGTCATCCCACTGTTCTAATAGTTTAGGATCGAGTCCTTATAGTTTTGGAATCTTTTGTTTTGAGAGTCATTGTTTTAGTAGGAACCTATGTTTATCTCCTTAAGAGATTTGTATGCTTTATTTATTTATTTGTTAGAGTCTCATGTTTGTCTCCATAGGAGATATACATGATAGTATGTTTAGGAGTGTTGAGTTGCAGTCTATAAATACTCCCTTAAGATTAGAGAGAGAGGTGTGTCGAGTTATAGGTATACTTGTATGGAGGGCCTCGTAAGAGGCTTTGTACTCTATTTCTCGACAATAGCTCAGGCCGAGGTCTGGGGAGTTGGTCGACATCGGGCGACCATGGCTAGGCGGAAGTTGCCGCGTTTGCGCAATCGGGTGGAAGGGGTGTGATCGGGTTTGGTATCTTCTAGGGTACCAGGATTTGGTCGGATAGCGTGACGGGGTGGCTTAGCGTATGTTGCGCAGGTCCCGTACCATTGTGGGTGGCATCTTGACATACGCTGGTGGATAGGTGCAAGCACTATCGGCTGTGTGGTGTGCCCCGGTGATGGGCGGCAAAGCAGGGTCACGGTCTAGGATCTGGACAGCATGACCACAGCATGGGCTAGAGCCGGGACAGCGAGGGCGGTGAAAGGATGCTGGGGGAACGACGATGGGTTCATCAACTGGGTAAAGCCAGGATCCTTACTTTCGGTGGTGTGTGGAATATCGCCTGGCGGTGATGGCTAGGAACAGGGCATCGGGGCGATGGTGGATGGGGCGTCAGGGATAATATTGATGGTGGATGGCCCTCGGTCGAGCATGGTAGGGAATGGCGACCCAATGCCTCCCCTATGGTTCGAGAATTGGGAGGTTAGGTGATGTCACGCTGCATGCAGTCGTTGGGTTACACGCTGTGTAGATCAAAGATGCTTTATAGTTATCCATTTCCCATTATAGTACTTGGTAAGGTGAGTGTCGATACCACGAGGATTGGGTAGCTGGATTTAGTTGCTTGTGTTCTAGTTTAATTGGCGATGCCGCCACACTTTAACTCAAGAAAAGAGGAAACAATAAAACACGAATGCGAGAAATGGGAAACTATTTTCCTATGGAAATAAAAGACATTATTCATAAAAAGAAAGAGTAAGCTAATTGGCACTGTTAAGTACCAGAATTAAATTGTTCTAAAAAGAGAGAGGTTTCGGATTTAAGTATTGCTCAGTTGATGCAGCCATGTGGTATAAGGAAAAGACAAAAAGGGAAACATAAGTTAAGAACTATAATTAGTTTAGGCACATGTGGTTCACTCTGCTCACTCATATCTGGGTACATATCCCTCCTTCATAATTTTTTTGGTACTTGGCGGAATATTTAAAAGTTAAACAACAACTCAAGGGGGTCTTAAACTGGGACGCAATGGGCTTTGGTGAATATGTGATGTAAGTTTTGGCACTGAAAACTATGTTTTAATATTGAGGCTTATGTATATGGAATAGTATCAACACATCTCTAAAGGAAAACAAAAAAACTTCTTGAAACTTCAACTAGCAGTTGATCCCTCTGGGGTTAGTAAACCTTTTCTTATCATTCTCTTTTTTATTCTTTTCTTTTCTTCTCTCATACTTGGCAGATTTCCCTCTTCACTTTTTCATTTTGCTCATAGAAAGTTCCCCACTATCATTGTTTTACTTGTGATTACTAGTTGAAGGTCTCTCTTTTCTCTTTTTACCATTACCTCAGAGTGTGGCTAAGCATATGATTGAGCACAAAAGGATGATATTCTGACTCATAACAAATAAGCTCATGCTCATCACGGCTTCTAAGGGCAATGCTCAGGTATAATTCGAAAGAATTCAAGCTCAATTTGGCTAACCTAATGCCTCCTATCATGCATTGCTTATGACCAGTTCATATTCTTCCTTGTACATCTTTTTCTAATTCACTCACAAGGGAATAATTGGGATTGCCCCAATTTGAGGTTCAATTCTCACAGTTTATGAGGTATGCATGCCTAACAATTAAAATCTATAATCCTCATGTTTACCAATAATTTCGTTCCTTATTGCTTAGATTAAATGCAGGATCTTTTTCCTAAGGTCTCAGTTGGTGATGACTCAAAATACAAAACAAACAAACTTCTCATTCTCACACTTGAACTAGACCACCGAAAGATAAGAAGAGTTCAAAGTGTTGGGGTGGAGGTTGTACAAGACTCAAGGGAATAGACAAATAGAAAAAAAAAACAAAAAAACACAAAAGAACAAAAAGACATAAAGAACAAAAGAACAAATTTCGAGGAACTGGGAGTGTTGAGATTGATCTCACTTGGCTGGTGGTCTTCCTCATCATCAGTTAGTCCTTCAACATTTGGCCTGGCTGATGGGACTGTCCTTAGGAGTTCTTCAATCTCTTGTGGAACTGTCTTCTTAGTCTCCTTGCTTCGAGTGTTCATGCGGGCTACTGTGGATCGGTACAAGATATTCCACACATCTGTAGTGAGCGCTCCCACTACCTCTGCCAGGGAATCTATGGACATCTTGACCTGTGCTAGTCCTTACCTTATGTCCATCATCTGTCCTTCTAGTTTTGCTAGCTGCTTCTCTATTTCTTCCAATCCATCGTCTTTCTTTTGGGCTTGTTCTATGTCTGTACCACTGACGGACGCCTGGGAATGCAGAATCGCTTCCCCTGGAGTGTAGAATGTTGGAACTCCCTCATCGATGAACAGCACCAGTGTACCTCGCAAAAAAAGCAAGTCAAATTTGGCGATGGGTGGGTGGACATAATTCAAGTACCGGTTCATCATAAATATGTAATTCAAAATTTCATTCCAAAAATGCGCCCAAGATGTGACAGAGAGTGATGTTTTGGGTTGCATGGGAACTGATTAATTTAATTTGGTGCGCTAGTCAATATCCCAAGTTTACCCTAATCCCTTTGTGCATGCACCAAGCAAAGTACAATTCAGCCATAAACACTCGGTCGCAACATGCGGTTTGGCCTAACAAATTGTAAGCTAAATAAGTTTGGTACATTCCCAACACAGGGTCAGAAAATGATGAGATCTTGATTATGTGGCCTTGAAAGTTTAAGATGCAGGATGGGTGAGAGCAGACTAGGCATACAGTGTATCAAAAGGAAAATAATAACGATTTGGGACTCATATTTCACTCATTTGGTATTCATACCCTTGAGCTTCTTCCGTAGTGACAAATCCTAGTCTAAAACTCCATTCTAGGGTAGCCATTTCATGCAACTTACAAAACAACCTAAATATCAGTAGATTCTTCTAGTTCACTCCCAACGTCAAAATCGAAAGTATTGAATAATTCATCCGTTAAGATTCTAGGCACATCCACACTGGGTAAATTCAAAAGCCATTGAAAGCCAATTTAACTTGTTTAGGGTCAAGGGACCATCAAACTTTTGGATGCGGGTCGCCATCTCTGCATTGATGTAGATTTTCTTCTTCCGAAACCTTGTGGCTTGGGCCTCATCCGACTCGGCGAGTGGCTTAGCATCTTCAGAAGAAGGAATGGACTCAGCTTCAAAGGTTGAGTCCGAAGAGTCTGCGGATTCCTCCTCGATGCTCGGTGACTTCTCCGATGCCCCTACTACAGGGGATTTCCCTTTTCTTTTTTGCTCCTCTTCTTCTCGGGCTTTCTGTTCCTTCTCCGGTTCAGAGCTCTGTGGGATTTCCGCCTCTTCTCTTTGTGTGTATTCGTCTGAGTCGAACCCAGCATTAGGCTCCAGCGGTTGTTTCGTGCGGTATCTCCCAAATCTGTTTCGGCTAGTTTCACTTGTGCAGTTTTTGCGGCCATTTTTGTCTTCTCCTCTTGTTGGATCTTTTCTATCTCTCGTGTTGCCTTCTCCTACAACTCTTTCAAGTATTCTTTAGTATTGGTTGGATTGGGAAGTGGACTTTTCTCCTTCTGTGTCTTCTTAACTTTTTGGCTTTTTCATTTGGTGGTTGGTTTTCTCCTAGTTTCGATTGAGTGGGCCTGGTGGGTGGTGTAGGTTGAGGTGAGATCACATGTGTGGTTTTCGGCGTGTTTTCGGTGGTCACCGCCCTCTTCTTTCCTTTCGGAGATGCCATGAGAGCTGAGTTGGGATTTCTTTTAGAATTTTTAGAGAGCTTTTGAGTTTCTGAGGTTTGAGTGTCTAGCATGCAAGTGTTTTGAATGGAAATGAGAGAGGAGGTTTATCTAGACTTAGGAGACTAGCTGAAGACATGCCTTATTGCAGCGGGATTCGTCAGTCCCTTTTTCTTAGGGATTCAGGCCTAAATTCTACTTGCAAACCCCAGCCGTCAAATTTGAATTTCCTTTCCCTGGATGGTGTTGATTTTAGCAACCATTATTTTTCCTTTTTTCTGTTTTGGATTACAAATCTTTTCTTAAGAACTCGAGATTTCTCAACCTCTTCTTTGCATGGGATCTCACTGAATCTCTTCTCTCTTTTCCCAACATGCTTCAACCCTAATTTTCAAATTCATCTGGAATTATTTTTTCCTTCTATTATCATGGGGTCCACGTCACCATCCGCTCCCGTTTACCTATAGAAAGAAAAACAAAACTTGTTAGTCAGTTTAAGGAAATTAAGAGAAGACAACATTAAAGAAAATAACACTATTTACAAAAGTTTCCTATGTCTTAGTTCTGTGAGGAGGGTGTGTACAAATGTAATTCCTCCATTGTACCCACTTCTTCTGCCCCAAAAAAATGTTTCAACCTTTGGCCAATTACTATAAAAGGGGTTGAATCGGCTTCTACTCCCCGAATTTCAATTGCCCCATTCGGCTTGATTTCTTTAATAATGTAGGGCCTTTCCATTTTGACTTGAGCTTTCTTGGCATCAATTTGAGTCTGGACTGAAATAAGAACACTTTCTACCTTGTTTGAAACTCCATCCCGACGTTCTTGTCCTGCCACATTTTTGTCTTTTCCTTCTACCACATGGCTGCATCATACGCTTTTTATACCATGTCTACTAGGGTTGGTGCAGGCTCCGATCCTCTGACATGCGCCCTAGAGTAGATCATCGCTCGTGCTTACAGCATCTAGCTATCCTTCAGCTTGTTCTTCTCGCATGTAAAATTTCATAGACTAGCCAGCTTCTCAATGTTTCTCTATCTTCTTCCTTCAGTTTCACTTGACTTTTTCACAGTTGCATGTTGCCCGCCACTAGCCCTTTTCCTGCACCATATGGCACCTCAAGTGTAGATTTCAACAACATTATGCTCAATTTTAACCAGGAAAACATGATGTAAAATGGTCTGATCACTAGGTGGCGACATCACCGGACCGCGGGGGGTCAGTGGGTGCCCCGTTGGTGCAATTAGACGGGTTGGTTGTGGTAGGGGCTGGCACTTTAGCGAGCGCCATCGAAAGGGTATTGGTGTTACGGGCGTCACAACGCACATCGGGGATGGTGGTAGGGGCAGGAGTGCGGGAGGCGATGCCCGGGGATACGGCGGCATGGTCTCAGCACGGGCTAAGGTCTGGGCGTCGTCTCTGATAGTAGGGGTCGGGGGTTTGGGTGTTGGGAGCACGTGAACTGAATTGCGGGACGCGGTGTTGTGGTTATGCGGGTCCATAGCCTTCTCCATGCGATTGGCTATGAACTGTAGCGTGGGTTTTATCAAAGCTTCTAAGACTATTGTCGAGAAATAGAGTACAAATCCTCTTTTGAGGCCCTCCACACAAATACCAATGGAAGATCCCAAATATACCTATAATTCGACACACCTCTCTCTCTAACCTTAAGGGAGTATTTATAGACTACAACTCAAGACTCCTAACATACTATCATGCATATCTCTTATGGAGATAAACATGAGACTTCAACAATTAAATAAATAAAGCATGCATATCTTTTGAGGTGATAACATGGTTTCCTACTAAAACAAAGACTCTTGAAACATAAAACTCCAAAATAATAAGGACTCAATCCTAAACTATTTGAATAGCGGGCGGGCGCGCTGTGGTCGACCCCTTAGATGGGCTTTGGCATTGCCCGTGCCTAGGCAGTGCTGGGCGTGACAGCGCCCGTGACCCGACCGTTGTGCCCCGTCTGCGCACAGAACAATACCTTATGTGCGCAACTTGTCCTCCCACGTGCGCATTCAATATCATCGAGAGTCATGTTACGTACGTCGTAAATTTATTTTACTCTTTTAAATTTGTATATATCTAGCATGTTTTGTATATTTTGCAGTAAAAGACGGAACATGTTGCCAAAGTAGGTGATGGATCAGGTAGTTAATCTTATGGTTCATTTCAGTAACAAACAAATGCATGTTTACAAAGGTACATTAATTAGATAACAAGTAAAATGAACTCAAAACTATGTGTGCTACCACAAAATCAGAATTTTATACAAAAGCCAATTTCATGCAGAGAAGAGCCAATATACGCTTTTAATATCTCAAAACTAACACTAGTTTAAGTGGCTAGTCATATGTTTGAAGGATCTAAAGCATCAGCGGAGTTGTTGTTAACCGGTTGTTTCGTCGCCCCATCCTAAAATCAACGAGATATGCAGGTCTCGACGTCTACTGCTATAACAACCTATATATGTAAACTGTATGTTGCTTCATCCACCTAAATGCTGGTTAATTAGTTGTTTTTGTCACCTGCAGCACTGTTAATTACATCCCAACATCAATTAAGTTGGCAATCTTAGTAATTAATAGGTATGAACATTGATAAAGGGGGGATTAGCTTACTTTTTGCGCTTGCTTTTCTGAGAAGAAGAAGAAGAAGGATTGCTGTGCCAATTCCTTTTCCTTTGATTGATAAACCAATTATTTATCTGTTTGAGCTGTAGCCCAGTTTCCTGCACTAGTCTTGCCTTATCTTCCTCCTAATATACACAACAGATTTAAATATTTATACAACATTTATAAGAAGGTATTTCTTCATAGTTGATGCAGAAAAAGAAACTGGCTTATCACTTACTGTTGGATATGGCCATTTGGAATGTGATTGCCACCACGCTTTCAACATGGAAGTAGTGTCACCGGGTAGTTTTCCTGCTCTCCTCTTTCTCAATATTTCTTCTCTGATGTCGAAGATCTTCTCCTTATAACCCTATATAGACAACAAGGCGCAGTCTGAGTTAAAAAGAGCAGATTGATGGTACAGTACTGTTCGAGGTCCATGACGATGCTTCACCTGTTTGAGCTCGTGTTTCAGTTCTTGTTTCACGCGTTCCATCAAAGATCTCTCGCTTTCAGTGGGCACAAGAGGGCCGAATCCTATGCTGTCCGGTCCATCCATACTCTCATCGAATAAGTTCATCTCGCTGTCTGCCTGCTCCTCATCATCATCGGACATGGTTGCTCCTGTTCCTTCACCTGGTGCTACCCCTGCAGGTGATTACTCGAAAGAATCAACATCTATAAACACCATTCCAGCTAGCTATTATTGAAGATCAAACCTGCATATTCGGGTTGTGTCTTGTTATGACCGTTACATAAACTAGATAGATTCACACAAAACAATTAAGAGAAAGTAATCAGATTATAACCTGTCAAGCTTTGCAATGACTGCTCAAGCTCCCAACAAGCCATGACTGCTTCCATGGCATGGACTCTGACATGTTGTTGAAGTTGTTCTTTAAATGAGGACAGCAAGAGAACATAATGCGTCTACAAAGACGAAACACAGGCAAGATCAATACAAAAAAGAACTGCAAAATGTGTGAGCTTGCTTGTATAAAAGTAGCATGTATGTATGACCGAGAATGCAAAATCAACAAGCACATCAAAAGGCGAATTAAGAAAATGTCTTTGTGCTGATAAAAAAAAAGGACCGCAAATCCTAATAGTAATAGTATTTGAAACTAATTCCAAATCAAAGAGGAACATCCATTTGGAATGGATTTTCATAATTCTAGTCCAAAATTCATACACAGCGCATAAAACTTTTGAGCTAATAAGTTGAGTACATGTATACCATTTCCAGAAGAGAGAAACACCAAGAACCAAGTAGTAATTGGAGCTAAATCAAGGAAGAGATTCTCCAAAGCACTAAGATATAGAGTTTCAATTATTAGTTGACTAATGACAATACGATTCTTCTTATGATGAGACAACCAGATATTCCTCACATTAAACGAACCGAACAACAAGCATATTCCTCCAAGAATCAGGGCACGCACAAATACCACCAAACCAAGGCACCCTATCTCCCATCCTCCTCAGCAAGACATTTAGTCATATATATGGTTCAACTCAGTGCATGATTTGACATATGTTCTTGGTTTAGGTGTACAAAAACTAGTCTCATCGCATACTAATAATCTCTTGTCCAAGCAGTCAGTAGTTAAACATATTTATTGCCAAACTGGAGCTGAACTGTGATCGTAATTCTAGGATGTCCAAATTTATCAGAAATCATAGCTAATTTATCATTTTGATAACTCAAGCAAAAGGGTATTTCTAATCTATCGCATAAGCAATCTTAAACATGCCGATTTCTGCTTATTAAGATAATAACTGAATCCTAACAACAATTACCACAAAAAAGAATGATTTCATAACCGTAATTTTCGATAGAGAAATTAAGCAATGGAAAATATAATTACTAAGAAACATTTAGCATTTTGATCTTCTATGTTCTAACCCAGATAGATTCAAACAATTCTTTTAATATATTTCAATCAAGTAAATTAGGCAGGCGCCTCCATGTGCTTGCAGAATTGCTCCAAGAACGAGGGTTATAAGATTCAAAATGGCAGACAAAATCAATCTTCCGGACAATACGTCATAAATTTCCATGTAGAACTCGTAAATCAGTCGAAAATTAGATAAAAACCAAAGGCAAAAGTAGTATAGAAAAAACAGCAGAAAACCAAATTCCTTTTGACAAACAATAATATTTAAAAAAAATACACAATTACCCGACAATCACGATAGAGAAAGGGGTAAAAATGGAACATGATTTTCACGAGGAGAGGGGCATGTAAAGGCGCGTATAGGTACCATGAAATGGTCGAGGTCCTTGTCGTCGAGGGGCTGGTGGCCGTGGCTGAGAACAGAGTACTTGGCGACCATCTGGTGCGACTGGGAGAGCTGGGCGTCAATCTTAGGCAGCTGGTCCACCGGCGTTGCGATGCGGAGGCACGCCACGTGTGCCGACAGCAGCTGCTCGTATAGCGGGTGGCTCAGGATGTCTGCCTTGCACCTCTCCTTCTCCCAGGCAGCGTCGTTGCTGTTGTCGCCGCCACTGTCCTGGCGGTGATCGCTGTTGTCGGGGGGGCTGGGTTGACTTTGGGTGGGGAGCCACTGGTGGTGTGGGGGGTTGAGCCACGTGGAGGGCTTGTCCTCCGGGGAAGGATGGTGATCGGTGAGGATGGAGCGGAAGACGGCGGAGGGGTGGTGGTGATCGGAGTAGCGGGGGAGGTGGTGAAGCGGGATTTGTTGGGAAAGGTCGTGGTGGTCCTGGAACGCCATCTCTCCCTATGTATGGACGAGTCTATTTCCAAACCTGCAGCTTTGATATCTACAACTTCCCTGATATCTACAACTTCCCTGTCATGTTATGTGCACACACTCTATATATGATTCATATATAGGGATATTACTGCACATAATCACTCATGCTCCTTCGATTTAACTTTACTTACAATTCTTCATTACGTCCCTATTAAAATACTAATTTAACTTGTATAATCTCGAGTCCAAATTTATGAATATTTCTATTAATCATGCATAATATATTAATCATAACTTATAAGACATAAATTTCTCAATTATGATATCTTTAATAAAACAAAAGATGAAATTATACAAGCAACTAAGCAAGCATGACCAATCATTTGTTCATACACAATGATGTGGCATTCCTTATGTGAGAATAAAAATAAATTCTTGTAATATACAATATAGATGTATTAATACTTCCTTCGTCTCAATTTAGATGACTCACTTTCCTTTTCGGTTTGTCCCAATTCAGATGACCCATTTCCTAATATGGCAAAAAATTTGGAAATAATAAGGGACATCTAAAATGAGTCATCTGAATTGGGACGAAAAGAGTACTTACGATGTCCTTTTGCTTGACATTGCGATGCAATGATAGAATTATATAATTTTAGTTTTGGTGATTTAATAGTGATTTTTAAATAAAAAAAATTGTAATGAACATAAACTTTTGGCGGTCGTACATAAAGAAACACACTTGCAGTTAATAAGTCAAATTTCCGACTAATTTCAAATTAGATTTCGCCAGATTGGGGGTTGTGTATTAGATTAAGCTGCCAAACTTTTAAATGATTAAATTGTAAAATTGATATAGGTAGTCAATTTAAAATATTTTTGGTCTACCAACTGAAAAAAATAATAACAACAAAAAATTGCAATGACAACAACTTATTTGGTTATTCCCAAATGTAAAATGAGAAACAGAAAAATAAGTTATGCATTTCACGAATGTGATCTCTCTCTAGGGATGAAGGGCGTCGGAAACTGCTCATAAACTAGGAATAGGAAGTGAATAATATAAAAGTACAATTATGTGACAGCACAGGGTACAGCATAAAAAACCGGGCCTTTTCTCTTGTGATCAGTAAAAAGGCGCCGAACAGATACTAGCGTGGCGGAGCTCGAATCGCCGCCCAACGACGTCGTAACAGCCGGTTCGCGTCGCGAATACCGAAGAACCGGAGGGTAAACAAACTAAACGCCGTTGTTTTAATTTTTTTTTCCGGAATCCAATTTTGGTTGTATAGGTCCTTTTAAGGCCTCTGTGAAGATGGGTACTATTTTAAATGCAAACGTGAAGTGAGACAAAAAATTCGATGATTGAATTAATAATAACCAATTAAAATAATACAAAGTAATATTATAATTTATGTAGCTGAGTTGTATTAATAAGAAACAAATAAATAGCGGGAAATGAGAAGTGATGATTGACGTTGGGACATGAATATGGTTGGTTCTTTGTTTGATATTAGGGCTAAGTTTTTTTACTTTTCTCCTTTTCCTGATTGGTGTTGCTTTTCTAGTCCAACAGATTAATGACAGACAGCCAATATTCTAACCCTTTTTCAATTTTATTTTCAAATACTTTGGGAATTCAGAAGATTGAACTGTATTAAATACAGTATGTATTTTTTTTCTTTTATAAGAAAAAAATTATCAAAAAAATATCAGAGATATCAGAAAGATCAGAAAAATAAGTTTATTTACAATCCACACTTACTTGTAACGAGTCATGCAAAACAATAAGCAAGATAATTGGCATTGCAATACATATTTTATAACAATAACTGAATTATTGATGAAGTATAACTCAAATGAAAAGTTGAGGCATCAAAACATTTCTTTAGTACGATGTCTTTAATTCGATTCTCACGTTGTGAATAGTCTTTTCAATTTATTTGGATAACTTTCCTTGTAATACAATTCATAACTTGATATATATCTTGTAAATATTTTGTCCTGTTAAATATAATTTTCTATAGTTTTATGATCACTATCTGTTAGTTGCTTTAAAAAAAATTAATTATAAAATAATATGAAATTATTATGATGGTCATTGCATTATATTGATGTTATGGTATAATTTACTAGCAAGATGATTTTAAATCATTGTAGATCAATGCAACTTGAATTTAAGTTTAAAGTGCGTGATGCAATTTAGAACAAGATACGAATATAACTATACAAGAGGCGTGATACAATTCAAAGTACAAAATGGTACAATTTAATAAATTTGAGGAGTCAATGGTACAAATTGATATTGGGTGAATAGAGAAGTAAATGTGAATGAAGCGGAGCCCTCTCTCTGTCTAAATCTTTATAGTTTACATATCAGTTCCAAAGTACAGGGTACATATTGCATAAAGATAAAGATACGAAGCTAAATTATTTTATCGTCAACTATTTATATTTTACAGATATTTCCAACAATGGTACGTGCATATATATATATAGAGATAGAGATAAAATCGCTGATAACAATTGGTAATATGTGGAGTCATGGAGACACTAAAATTGGTTAATATTCGCAAAAAATGAGAAATATGCATAAGCGTATAAATTTTATGAATAAAGATATGAATGAATGAATACATAAGAAATTAATCCCATTAGAGACGAATTATTCGAATATCTCTCATTTATGACATTTAAATATTTATGCATGTGTAATTCATGTTCATGCATAATTTAATTTTTCACGTTAAATCCAATTTTTATTGCATCTCGACTCTACCTATATATTCATGAAATTTAAATATTTATGCATGCATAATTCATATTCATGCACAATTCAATTTTCGCATTAAATCTAATTTTTATTGCATCTCATACCTATATATGAAGAAAATAAGTTTGAAAGGAATCATAAAATGCAAACATTTGATTTATTTACATATTATTAGTAACATGCGGAGACAAAAATGTTAATCGAAAATCGGATCATAACCATGTAATGAGTTCTAAATAAATGCAAAGTTAGTTTCACTATATTTTTTCATTGCATTGAATTCATAAAATTTATATACCCTAATTTGATGCAATAAATATTTAATAGTAAATATAAAATTCAACTAAAATATAAAAAATTAAAAGTAAAATAAAAAAAATATATGAAAAAGTGAAAATGGTAGATGTGGTGGGATATGAAAAACGAGACATTAAATCTCGTGCGATCAAAAGTAGCAGCTACGACTCCCCCACAAAATGAAATATAAAAATAAAAATAATAACAATAGAACATGTGGAATTAAATATCATTAAATTAGTGATTGAAAAATAATTGTTGGATCAAAATTAGCACAACCATTTTAACATCAGGCATTTCAGTGGCTCTCGTTATCAGAACCTAGGAAAGTAGAGAGAGAGGCCGAGGCGGACAGAAAAGGGGATAACATTAACATCACCCGCGACACTGACAATATTTCCGTACATCTTCCACGCGTCAGGCTCTGTTGGCATGGACCACAAACAGACCGGGGACCGCATGAAAGCACGCGCCACCGCCAATCACGCCCCCGAACTTGCCTAACAGTACTAATATCTACTGCGTTTCTCAACCTCCAATATCTGAACTCTGACCCCTGTTCGGCTGAGCTCTGCGGCGGAGGAGGCGCCGGCAGTGGGCGAGGGCCACCGTAGAATATTGGCCCACTGACATTGTGGAGGTGGAGCTGCTGTTCTCCTTCTTGGTTGGTCCCTACCCTATGCCCTCTGCATTTATTTGGTTTCTTACTTATTCCTCTTGAATTAAAACTCCCAACAATAATAGTAATGCTATTGACTCAACTTTGATTTTATTTAGTTTCTGAAAAGGTAATCTGATCGACTCATTTTTTAAAAAGAAATGGGCTCGCCCTTTCTTTAATGTTTCAAGTTTTTCACTCTTCCTACAATCTAAATTAAAAAGTTCTATGAAATAGTATATTACACAATTAAAAATTGAATGTGTATGGGTGGTGCGTGGAAAATTAACGAGTGTAGTATTCGATAAAAAATACAATCATTTTGAATTCAAAAAATACTGAAACAGATTCTTCTATACCAATTCTTGTAAATAATTATTCACGTAACATAGAATATTAAATCAAGAATGAGTCTTTTTAAAGATTGTCTCGCAGTAAAATGAGCTAACGTCTATATCTAAATTCATATTTAATGTTATATAAGTAATTATAAATATCAATAAAATTACAAATATAATACTAAAATGGTAAGAATTTGGATTAACATTGACTCATCTCATGACACAATAATTAGTTGGACTATTATGTAAGAAAAATTCGTTGACTGGCTGAATGTTTTACAATTATTGATGTACAAATAAATCGCTAGTTGGCTTTTCTTCTTTTATTTTTTTGCCTCAACATGCTAGTAGTTTCAATTTAGACAATGGAGCATCTCTGAAAAAAATTGCATTATTGAAGTGAAAATTTAGAATGAAAAGAGTTGCGTGCACCGGAGAGAATTTTGAAAATCTTCACCTTCATTCAAAATGGCATCAAAGATTTTTCTTTAAAAAAAGTGACCTTAGAAGTGACGGGTATGGAATGAATACACAATTAAATGCGAAAACGTCGTAAAAATCATGTTCGATTCGTATATTTTACTCATTTTATAATTTAAATAAGTTCTCAAGTTTGGACTTTGGATTGATTTAGGAATATTGTATATATCCTTGAATCTTGATCACACGGTCAAAATGACCATATATTTTTATATATAATTATATTTTATCGTACTATTTCTTTTAATCGGAATAGTATATAGTTTGAAAAGGTTTATATGTACTTATTGGTTGATCAAGATACACTAATAAGTTGATCAATGATACACTCAATATTTGAAAGCTTAAAATCTTTCACTACTCAAAATACCCAAATCCCTATTTAGAGATGTATTGATTGAAATCCCAAATTCAGATATCTATTTGAACTAATACCAAACCACGTTTGAATATACCCCCTTCCTCCCCAAATAAATATATCCGACCACAAAAAATATATATACCAAGAAAGTAGAAAAATATTTTCTCCTTAGCTATACTTTTGTGGAAATATGAAAATTCTGCAAAATCATATTTGTATCAAATAAATTAAATAAGTATAAATTTGATAGTTTTGACAATAATTTTGTGTATAGAATTCTGAAATATATAGATCATGTATTCTTTCAATATAGGGCATGTATTCTGGATGGAGGGTGGGAGTATATAATGAAGAAAATTTGCATATGCTATACTGACAATTAGCACTCACACAAACCCAAATCCACACGTCTATGTCCCCTTGGTAGGAAACTTATTAATCATCACTAATTATGATAAATGAAATGGTCCAAAAGCTTTGACATATATAACCAAGTATTTAAGTTGAAGTCATGAAAGCTAAATGATATATTTGAAACAAGACAATTAGGTAACACCAATGTTCCCTGTCTCAAAGTTTTTGGTGGCAAATCTCGGATATAATCGCCCTACTACCAAAAAAGAAAAAAGAAAGAGAAAAGTTAATTAAAAGATGATCTGTAATATTAAAGGTGCGGGAAATTAATATATAACATTGTAGCCAATTAAACCTCAATCATCAATTTTATTAGTATATACATATATGTATTCGTTTATAGTCGTTTTGTGATGACAACCATGATTATCAAATTATGTTGACAAGTAGATAATATTATGGAGCTAGTGATGAAAACTTTTAAGAATGGATAGCAGTAGGGCGACGGAAGAATCAATGGTCAATGCCTTTTATGTCACCAATAATGACTTCTTATCGCCTCATTGATACTTAATTATTCATGAAAATAAATTAGGTAGAAAATCGTATTTAACCGAGTCTCATCATTGCTGCCACTTGTATTTGTTTATCATTGTATATCGACTGGGTAGGTGACTAATTAGACTACTGAAGAAAAGTATTAGACTGTTTTTTTTTATATATAAACTCGTGTTAAGTGAGTAAAAATTAACAAAATAAACTTTAAATTATACGAATCCAATAATCAATATAATACTTCTTAGCTTTTCATATTGGCATGACTATGTGTTATATAAAAAAAATTGAGAATTAATATGTATTAATTTAATCGAGAACTTTTTAGCAAACAAACCCAAATATTATTGTAGAGGATCTGTTTGTTTGTTGCAGGCATCTAGAGTAGAGTGTGATATTGAGATTAATAAGTTTGTTAAATTATTTTAATCGAGAATTTTAATACTTGAGATTGACAATTATTATATTTGTTTGCAGGTGTCTGAAGTAGAGTATGATGTTCCTAAAATGGTATGCAGTGAGCATTCTGTTAACGTTAAATTGGACGCTAATTGTTCTTTAAATATGTCTTCAGATGATGAAGCAGTCAGTTGCAATCTTTATATAAGCTGAAATTAAGAGATACTTATGGCAGAGTGGGATTTCGGAAGATGGATATTAAGTTTGATAATTGGATACCATAAGCATCAACATCCTACGAGTGTAGTCAAACATTTAAGATGAGTCCTTTTGAAATTTGTGGGGGCAATCTATTAATGAAGCAGTTGGTCTTGTGTTATTTAGTATTAACTATCGAGTATTACTCTCTCCATCCCTGAATAGAAGTCTTACTTTTTTTGGTATGAGTTTTAAAAAATTGATTGAGTGTGTTATGAGTCGCATAAGTTAATAGAATATCGGTCTCACTCTTATAGTAATCTTATAGTGGAATATAAGTTGATTAAGTTAATGGAGTGTGAAACTCATTTTTATATTATAATTTTATAATGGAATGTAAGTTTAATGAGTTAATAGAATCAATATCTTACTTACCAAAAATAGTATAAGTAGATTGAGACTTTTATTGAGGGACAATCCAAAATAGTAAAATGGGACTTCAATTAGAGGAGAGGGGAAGTAGTAAATACTAATAATCATTATTAAGTAGTTTCAAGTAGTTAGTAAAATGCCTTTACATTATCTGTGTCAAGCAGGACATGATTTCTTTTCTTGGTATGGACCTTTTAAACATAATGAGCAACACTTGTATCTAACCCATAATCACAAATCCTAAACCTATCCTATCATTCAAAGGCTTACAAAAGACTAGAGCAGATAAAATGGTTATCATTGAATCATGTGACTGTTGGAATCGAAGTTTGATTAATAATAAATATGGTCAAAACATTTAATTTACTGAAATTAAATGTTATAGCCTCGATCTACGTTTCGAGTAGATGACCGTAGTATAGTTATTTTCTCAAATCCGATTCTCGGTGAGTGAGAAATAATGGGTTGAAGTTGGTCACTATATAG
>JAYDZE010567638.1:0-12143 GCA_034509125.1 Monilaria moniliformis
ACAAGTGTTGCTAGCTGAGCACCAGTGCCAACAACAGCTGAAAGTAGAGCCAGACTTTGGGTAGGCCGAAACACATCGCCATGGACAAGTTTCCAACCAGATTCGTCATTTACATCTCGTTCCTATAAATCAAAAGGTACAGGACATGACTTGTGTGACTTGTCAATTAAAATAACCGTTTAATAGATTCCTAACAAATAAACTTTACACGCATGCCTTGCATGAGCTGTACTCTATTACTAAACACTGTTAGTGCAGAAATTTCTCTATGGAAAGACATGACAAATAGAAAATATTACCAGTGTCTCTATATCATCATCTTCCCGGGCATATTTAGCATAGTCATTCCGGAGCGTGCGCATTAATATCATTGAGACCAACCCAGTGAGGAAAATTACCATCATAAAAGAATTGAAGACGGAGAACCAGTGAATCTGCAAATCAGAACTCTTCTATTAGGTGATGACTGACAGAAATAGTTTTTGTTCAGATAGTCAGTGAACCGCTAATTAACTTCACTGTAATTTAACCCTTACTATCACAATCTTTTGAGACAATTCTTATATGGAGTAAAATGTGAAACTGCCCGATGATATCCCTATAATTAACAAATAGGTACAAAAGACATCCCAGGAAAACCTGCGAATTTAAGCGATCACCTGGTGCTCAAAGAAAGGATAGTCCAGATAGACATCAAAACGGCGTGCAAACGAAATATTAGTTGGAATCCATTTAACAGAGTAGGTCATTTCCAGTACTCGACCCTCTTCAAGTGGCTGGGCGTTTTCTTGGGTAAGATTTACATGAATGATCTGCAACCAAAAGTAATCAGTTTAAAGAGTAAAGAATATATTCAATTGTGCTGCAGCAATAGAATAATACATGTAAAACAAAAACTTGCAATTTGAAGTCTACCTGGTTCTCATTGTAGTTAATGACAAGATTCTTGTGTGTTAAAAGCACATGTCTATTATCATGGGTTCTGTCAGGGAGCGCCTCACCAACAAAACCTTTATGAAAGAATTGGCCAATCATTCACAATTGTACATAGTCCCTTGCATATAAAATTCATATAAATACAATGAGCATACCCCATAATGGCAAATCATCTGATCAAATGAGCCGCCGGTACACACAGAAACTCAAGTTAGAAAGGGACCGGAACTTAAGAAAGCAATATAGATAATTCCAAACAGTATTAGATGCAATAATCATGACAGGCATACCCATAAAAAACTCAAACCAGTATGAATTATCAATTGCATCCTTAAACCGTTTAACCTTCATGGCTTCCAGCTCAATTTCACAAATTGAAGTTTTCTCCACATCTCCTGTGAAAAGATAAACACGTGTAACGGCTAACACGTACATGCACAAAAAAATTAAAAACTGAAGGGAAACACAACAGTATATTACTCTTAAATTTTATTTCAATTTGACTGTCAATAAGCTCATTCCCTCCGAGGACCTCGCCAAGCCCACCCCATTTATGACCCGGCTTGCCCTTCGGGCGGCAAAAGGGGAGGCTGTAATAGTTGTAGGTTTCTTGAGGATTGTTATAAGGTCCAACCTTGTTTACCCACAAGGTGACAGCTTCACCATCCTGATACTGCAGATTACACAGAGATGTCTCCGAAGCTCAGAACTCCAAATGCAAGAAATGCTATTTGCACTAGATAATATAGAAATCAATTCCTTAAGTAGATCTTGAAAAATGCACACTAAAAAAGTAGAAATCTAAAGACTTTTTCCATTCAGACATAAAGGACTAAAATGCAAAGCATCATCAACACTCATTAAAGGCTACAAATATTACATTTCAAGGTGAGCTACACTCTCTTATCATTGAAATGGATAAAAAAAACAGCAAACATAAATGAAACAACAAATACGACACAGAGTAATCAAATCGAGCAATTTACAAAACATTAGTGAATTAAAGCATAAATCAAGTTGAAATGGTTTCATTAGCAATTGAATCACCTTGCCCAGAGATGAGGCGACGAAGAACGCGAACGACAATACGAAGGCGAAGAAGAATCTGACGGCGGAGCTCATCGCCTCCTGATCTAAATCAAGAAAACATAAAAAAATGAAATTTGAAACGAAATGGAGAAATTCTTCTCAAGACAAAAACATTATGAGACGCTTCGATTTGAGTCAAAAACCTCAGGTCTTCGTTCGATCCAATCTACCAGCTTGATATATTTTTTTCAATTTGAGAGTAATTTCAGAAATTTTAGGGATTGAGAAACAAAATTGGGCAAATCTTGGGTTTATGGTTCACACTGGGCGCGACTTTGCGACTGTGTGTGGGGTACGCTTTGGAGTTAGGATGCGACCATTTTATCTGAAATAGATATATATATTTTACTATAATTTTAAAGAATTTAGGATGTAAAAATTATTTTATATCAATATTATATTATTATCTTAAAAATAAGTAAGAGTAATATAGATATAATAAAAATTTGTAATAAAAAAATTGTAATAGGTTAATAGATAAACATAGTATTATTACCCTTAAATTAAATATATATTAGACAACTCATATTGTATAGCACAAAATTATTTTATAATAGATATATAGATATAGAAAAAGGATTAATAAGTGTGTTCATGCATTTCTCTCTACATATATACTAATATATAGTTGGTTGGAATGACTATTGAGTTTGGTTAATTGGTTGGGTTAATTATTTTAATCCAATTTTATGATTCTATTAATAACCATCCATTACATTTTTCAACATTTAAAATTCAAGCCTTTTTTTTAAAATCAAATCTAGATTAATGTTCCTATCAAATGCTCCTATTTGACATATGGGAAACCCCTAACTAGTGATCCTCCAATCTATTCACTTGATATCATAATCAATTAATAAGTTGCGATTCGAGTCATCTAGCATGGCTGAGTGTGTAGATTCGATTTGTTCATTTAATATCACAACCAATTAATAAGTTAGGGTTCGAATCATTCGGCATACGTGAATGTGTAAAATGATAACTTGAAAAGATAATAATTAAGAAATCTACTAACAACACTCATGAGTTGGTGCACATTTTAAATGCATCAAGAAAGTAGTTTGATTGCCACTATTTGCATTAATGCATCCAATCATAATTGCACTCATGATAACTTATTTAATAGACGATTAACCGCAACTTAGTTGGTAAAAAGTTTACCCTCAAATCAATAGATCGAGAATTCGAGCTATCAGGAATAAATGCGGAACCATTATAAGCTACTAAAATTTCAAAGTCCAAAATAAAAATAAAAATAAAATTTCTCGTTAAGATTCAAAAAATAGATACTCGGAGTCGGCGATAATAGAAAGAAAGCTACACACTTCCAAAGTCAAAATCAGAAACTTCGTTTTCACTGTTGTTGCGTTGACTTTCACATTTACAAAACAGACTCAAAAATAAAATAACAAATAAATAGAGCCTCAAAACGCAAAAAGAAACAACCTAAAGGACCAATCATCAAAACCCCCTCTATTGCAAAACAGCCCCCGGACTATCAAAACATTCCACATCGACCCCTCCTTCTTCCCCCAAATCATCATTTTCCCCCACCAGCATCAGCTGATCCTCCAAATATCTCTGCAGCAGCCCTACCTCATCTCCGCCGCCGTCGCCGGATCCGCCCCTCCCCGCCGCCGCCTTCCGGCGCCGCCGCGAGATCAGGAAGCAGAGCTCCACGGCGCAGATGATGGGGCACGTGGCGCAGAGAAGGGGCACGAGGAAGGGACTGCAGAGGATCAGCAAAAGGTACCTCCTGCGGCGGCGATTGAGCCAGGAAGTCAGCATGGCGGCCGCGGCAGAGAAGGAGACGTAGTTAGGGCGCGGCGCGGCGTCGTTTTGGAAGGTGGCGGTGAGGAGAGGACTCTGATTGGGCGGTTTTTGGCGTGTTGTTGGGAGGGAACAGCACCACGAATGCACCCAATCCCACATCGTGGGATTTTCTCTCTCTCTAAACTTCTTTTTTTCTCTTTTTCTTTTTCTTTTTTTTGATGCGACTTTTTTTTGGGGGGAGTTTATTTTGTTGCTTGCAGTCGAGCTGACGTGTCGATTGAGGGAGAATTTGCTGCAGTAGAGAGAGAGAGTGTCTAAAAGTAAAAAAAAAAAAAAAATAGGGGGTTTAGAGAGAGAGAGAGAGAATCAAAAAGTAAAAAAATAGGGGGTTTTGATGATTTTCTGGAAAATATAAAAGTAGGGGGTTTTGATGATTTTGTGGAAAATGTGTGAAATATTAGTGGAAAATGAATGTGACTGCAATTTGATTGGTTATTACAGTTTTAGTTTTAGATAAGGTGTGAATGTGATGGAAATGGAAATGGAAAAGATATTGATGAGATGTAATCTTGTTTTTTTGCTCAATTTTCGTCGTAAATAAGAAAAAGGTTAGGTAAGTAGAGTTATTATTGAGAAATAATGAAATATCTGTATATTTTCTAAAGGGAGACATTATTATTTACTTGATAATAGCAACTACTACAAATTAATTTCAGATCTCGTGACAAATAAATATGTTTGAGGATTTGTAATTATTTAAAGGCTTAATTAAGGGTAATTTAAATCAGCTGCTCAAGTTAGTTGTTTTGTTAGAGGTCATATGCCCGGAGACATAATTCCTGATTTATTAATCAGATATGAAGTGTTCTACCGACTAAATTATATTGGATTATAAATTGAAAGCGATTAATTTAGGGCTGATGGTGTGAGCTTTCAATGATTTCGTTGAGAAATCTGATATATTGGGTTTCGATTTCGATTGGGTTCCAAAGTTGGTGGAGGGTGTGATGATTTCGTTGAGAAATCTGAGCCAATGTTTCGGGGTTTTTTTTCGATTGGTTGTGATGATCTGAAAAATCCAGATCTGAGCCTATTTTGGGTTCGATTTTGTTGATTTGTTTCGGTTTGGAGTTTCGATTTTTGCGATTTGTTTGTTGATTTGTTTCAGTTCGGGTTTCGACTTGGGTTTCAATTTGTTTCTTGATTTTTTTCGTTTCGGGTTCCGAAATGGGGTTTCGATCTGGCCGCAAATTCGGCCATTGCATGTTTTCGGGCGACGGTGGTGAAGGTGGGCGGATGGCAGTGGTGAAGGTGGGTAGATGGCAATTCCATCGATGCGTTAATATTAATTGATGATTCATTAACATTAATTAATCATTAATTAATTAATTAGATACTTTATTAAAATTAAATTAATCTTTAGCAAAATTTACAATAATCATTAATTAATATTTTCCAAATTTAAAATAACCATGACAAATTAATATACTAATCATGATTAATTAATCTAAATTAATCAATACATCTATACATATATATATAAATTAACGTTTAACAAAATTTACAAAAATTAATGTCATGATTTAGTTAGACTAATTAATTGTGAAATAATTCATGTAACTAAATTTATATTAATTAAATAATATCTTAATTAGCAAAATAAGATAAGCAAAATTAACATTTTACATCTTATATATAATCTAATCTAATCTACCAAACAACATACTTATTTTTATCTTGATTTTTATATTATTTATCAAACAATAATATTAAATCTTTATCTTGTTTCAACAGTAATTTTTAATCTTAAAGCTCATCTTACTTTATATATCTCGTCTTATCTTATCTAAGCTACCAAATGGAGCCTAAATACAAAATAATTTTAAAACGCGTTGCTTGAATAGATTACGCATAAAAACAAAGCTTCAACCAGGTTCTTTTACACATGGCAATAGTGCGCTTTTATGCTTTGCATTGGCTTTTTATGGTCCCCTTTTATCCACAAAAATGTATCATCGTGTTTGGTATATTTCATCAGGTATATCATGTATATAACGGAGATGATGAGCCGCGGGCTCGTTTAGATGTCATGTGATGTATGTAATAGCAATTGGTTGAGTTCACCAACTTTTTCTAAGTAGTGGTTCTAGAGATGGATTGAAAGAAATAGCTCATTTATTTGTGTGATTCTATATACCACCTCTCAGATATGATACTTAAGAACAAAGATGATATTTACATATTACAATTTCAATACATCCGACTAAACATAAATTTATATATTGCAAATCTCTAATAAATACATGCAAATGAACATGTGTTGATATAATAAAGAATAAAAAACATTTTATATACATATATTATACTTTATTCCATACTATTTGACAAACGAGCGCTAGATATCTATTAGAAAGCATAGATTAATATACTAGTACTAGACTAGGTGGCTACTTTTGAAATAAAATATGTTTGTTCAATAATAAAGTTTTATTATTATATTTTAAATAACAAAATATTTCCTCTGTCTCATATAAAATGATTCAGTTTTTTTTTTTAGTTTATTCCAGCAAATATGACATATTTTTTGGCAAAAAAGTTACATTCTAAACAATTTTTTTACTCTTATCGTTAATACATTTAATAATAATTTTTTTCTCTATTTAAATATTCTAAATAAAAGCTGTTGAAATCTCTTGTCATCCATCAAATATGTCGTTTTATTTGGGACGAAGGGAATAAATAATATGATAAAAATACATGAACTAGCACCCACCTTGTAATATAATATTCACGATTTGTACACGATATAAATTCTAATTTATTAATTTCACCAAAAGCAAATTAAACGACCCCACAAACTATAAACCTAAATAATCTACAAAATAATTAATTATATAAATATATATAATTCAGCCACCGCATATTAGCACACTAACTCCCGCCAAGTATAAAATTCCCAACCGTTCTGCAGCAAATGTGGATCAACACAAGTGTCCGTGTATACATATATAGAGAGAGAAAGTCAGAGAGAGAATGACGATCAGCACAGCTGACGGAGATGAAATCTGCGAGGCGGCAGCTCCGCTACTCGACGACGTCGTGCCGTGTTCCGTTGACTTCAACTGCCGGCAATCAGTCCGATCGAAATCCGGTTGCTGGAAATCCGCTTCTTTCCTCATAGGTAACGACGAAAAATCCAACAATCGGAGTTATTATATATGCTATTTAGATGCCATTTCTCGATGAATCACACGCGCATATACATGCCTTCGATGTATTTAATTATTTCATTATTTATCAATTTTAGCTTCGGTTCGAGTTTAGTGATTCATTATTCCCAAATTTTCAGTTGTTGGAGTGGCGGAGAGGTTTGCTTACTACGGAATAAGTTTAAATCTGGTGAGCTATCTGACCGGAAATTTGGGGCTTCCGACCGCCACCGCGGCAGCGATTCTGAACGCATGGTACGGAACGTCGGCGCTTTTGCCGATTCTCGGTGCTTACGTGGCGGATGCGTTTTCCGGCCGGTTTCGGATGATTTCTGCTGCTTGTGTGCTGTATATAGCGGTTAGTTCGAAAAATTGAAATTGAATTTCTGCAGTTATTAATATAGAAGCTTATGATCTACTCTCTAACTCTGTTTTTGGTTGCCTTGTCACTTTCTTAAGTATTCTTAAAAATTACTTTAATTTGGCTTGAGAAGTACTTAGAGTAATTTGCACTTAATTAACCTATTTTAGTGACACGTCAGAGGCAATTTTGTTTTGACTTTTGTTTGGAGACTGAGGCGGATGCAGAAAATAATTTGGAATTAGCTAAAATCGAAATTTACTAAGAACGAGGGATACTAAAATAAAAGGAGTTGGAATATAGCATTAGAATTATGAAGAATTATAGTTGAACGTTTCATGCATGTTCAAGTTATCCTTGAAGTTTGAGATCATGTAGATTCTTGTCAGTTTTCTCAAAAAATTGCTTTGATCTCGTAGAATGTAGTAGCTACTTTAAATGCAAATTTATCAAAAGAAAATGTGGAAAAAAATTATCATGTTTTTGTATATTGGAAAAGTTGGAATAATATTATCACATTAATAATTCATGATAATATTATTATGAATTATAATGAAAATGAGAAAATGGATTGCTCATCGTGCTCGAAGAAAATTATCCAAATTATATAACATGTGATAAAAGTGGAAAAATTGTGATAATATATATCATCCACCATTTTCATCAAAGAGAATGCATCCTTAGCCCTTTGTTTTGGTGATTTATCACTAGAGAAAGAAAACTAGTTTCCAACATTTGATTACTTTGTTAATCTTGGTAGCAATACAGCTTCTTCACACATATGTAATTTGTAAAACGTGGTTAGAAAATTTAATTCTATTGGGAAATACTGCGCATGCAGGCGCTTGGTTTCTTGACCCTATTAGCTTCACTCAACCCATACAACTCTTCCCAATGCAAGCAATCTTCACCAACCAGCCGCGCGTGCTCTCCAAACAAGCTCGAGCTCGTCTTCTTCTTCGTCTCGTTCTTCTCAGTCGCTTTCGCGCAGGCAGGGTATCTGCCCTGCGTGCAAGCTTTCGCGGTTGATCAGTTCGACGAGGAAGACGAGAATGAAAACAGAGCAAAGGGCTCATTCTTCAATTGGTGGAATTGTTTCAGCACTGCAGGAATTCTGGCGCCTCTCTTGATTTTGGCCTACATTCAAGAAAATCTGAGTTGGGAGCTCGGATTTGGAATCCCTGCTGTCACCATGTGTTTTTCTTTGGTTGTGTTCTTGGCCGGGAGTAGAACTTATCGATTTCGCAGGAATGTTGATGGAGATAGTAACCCGTTCGTGCGAATCTATCGTATTTTCGCACGAGCAGCTAAGAATCGCCGCGCAGCCCGTGTAGCTGAGGAGGAGAATCGCGAGAATCTGCATCAACGTGGTGCTCAGGTCGGGTATGTACAAATCATCGATTCTGTTTTGTTGAGCAAAATCGAACTAAAACCAAATAACTGAACTGAACTGAACTGTTGAATTTTGGTTGGTTCGGTTCGATTTTTAGTCATATTTGGTTCAGATCAATTTATATTTATAGGAACCAAAATTTATTCGTTCAGTTCATGGATAGATTTTTTTGGTTTGATCCGAAATATTTAATATATATTAAAAATATTTATTTTATCTATATGTTTATGATATTACTATTATATTTGTCAGATTGATCTTGAAATTATTTTGATTTTATTATTATCATTTTAGCTATTTTGGTAATAAATTTTGAAATAAAATGAAAATATTCGAAGTTGGATTAACTAAAAATCGAACTGAAACTGAAATTTGAACTACGATTTGAGAAAAGACTTTAGTATTTTCGGTTGCTCATTCAGTCTTAAGAATGAATGACTCTTTACTTTTCATTTGCACATTGCATTTGCATAATCTAGATTGATTTAACATTACTTACTCACAGTGGCCGAGCCAGGAATATAGCTCAGACGGAGCTCCCCCCATCCTGCATATACATGTACTGATTTTGCATTTTGTAACAGGACTCTTGACAAAGCATTGCTTGAACCCCATGGTTTAACCACCGGAGATGTCGAAAATGCAAAATCAATCCTCAAACTTGCTCCGATATGGTGTTCGTGCCTCGGCTACGCGATCATCTACGCGCAGCCATCAACTCTCTTCACCAAGCAAGCCGCCACCCTCGACCGCCACATCACCTCCGCGTTCCAAATCCCGGCCGCCTCTCTTCAAAACTGCTTCATCGGCGGCTCCATCATCATCTCCCTCCCAATCTACGACCGCGTCCTTGTCCCTGTCGCCAGATCTATAACCAAATGTCCCTCAGGCATCTCGACCCTCCGGAGGGTCGGGACAGGGCTTGTTCTCTCTCTCATGTCCATAGTCTTCGCGGCCACTGTTGAGAGGAGGCGCCTTGGAATCGCCCGAGACCACGGCCTCGTGGATGAGCCAGAGGCCGTGGTCCCCATGAGCGTGTGGTGGCTGGCGCCGCAGTATGTGCTGTCGGGGGTGGCGGATGTCTTTGCAATGGTTGGTCTTCAAGAGTTTTTCTATGACCAAGTTCCTTTAGAACTTAGAAGTGTCGGTCTTGCTCTGTACATTAGCATTCTTGGCACAGGCAATCTTGTAAGTAGCTTCCTCGTATCTACGATACAGAGTGTCACTGCCGGAAATGGTGGAGAGGGGTGGTTTTCCGACAACCTTAACCGGGCCCACCTCGATTATTTCTACTGGCTGCTGGCGGGGCTCAGCGCGGCTGGATTGGCCGCGTTTGTTCGCTCCACGGGTTCTTATGCTTATAGGAGGCGAGCCATTGTGTCGTAGTTGGGGCCTTACTTTCTAAGCATATTTATCATGGTTATATGACTTAATTTGTAATGATATAACATAGAAATAGTCTTTTGTGGTGAATATTTTCTCTTCATCGGAAGATATATATGATTTGCTGTTTATATATGAATTATATAAGTTAGTTTGGAATTGAATGTTGGAAACTATTTGAGTCAAATTTATTACATAAAATGGATTTGGATATATCTTCTTCTTATGTATTAAATATTATATAAGTCTTGCACAATATCTCTATTTATGTACTTGTTCGTTTGTTCCTTTAATATATATTTCGACTCCACAGACGACACGAGTTTTAATGTGCAATTGGTAAAGTAAGAGAGATGGAGAGAAAAAATGATTGGAGAAATAAAAAAATGGTTGATAAAGTAAGAGAGAAGGAGAAAAAGTGGTTTGAGAGAAAAAAAGTGACGAACCCTAATGGTATAAGTTATAATTATATTGATATTTAGAGTATTTTGAATGAGAAATTTTTCAAAAATAGAATTGGACTAATTTTATTGAACGGATAAAAATGAAAAAAATATGATTATTTTTACTGGACGGGGAAAATATATTTTTTAATTTCTGGTTGCATCATAATTTTTGTTGTACGTCAAGAAGCACTTGCTTTCAAAGTAGAGTTGGTAAGTCATTTTTAATTTTTTTTTAAAAGTCAACTACTTCAATAAATTCTTTTTATTGTGTAAAAAGAGTTCAGAAGTGGGGCAAGAAAGATGATAAATATTGGAACAAAGATATAAACATGGGCCATTGATAAGTAATTTAAAGTTATTGAATATATTAAATTATAATTCGTGTATTAAGCAATAATTAATTCTTTTCTTACTCGATAAAGATATGTTTTTTTATTCATGGTATATTGAGCAAATTCAATAAAATCTTTTATAATAATTTAAAAAATAGATTTTCGTGTTTAGTCCATCCTTCTAATTATAAAAAAAGGTCTTCTAAATATTTTGTTATGGAATAAGATTATAATAAAATATATTCTAATAAATATGGAGGAAATAAGTGGTCCATAATATTTCTTTTAAAATGAGTGGCCCATAATAATTAATAGTAGGTGACATCTCGTTCCTAAGGCAGGACCATACCCTACAAAATATCTATGGTACAAGAATAAATAAATAAAATAACATATATACTATTATTTTCCTACATTAATATAGGAGCAAATCTTGTATCAGTTTTATTTAACGTTGTCTCTTTAACATCAAGTATTATTTTTGTTAAATTTATTAAATATAGTTTTGGTGGAAGAGGGTGTAAAACAAAATATTAGTACAAAAAAATAATATTTGAGAATATAATTATAATTCTACAATATTTGAGAATATAATTATAATTCTACACACACACATACACATACACATACCAATAATGATGGGATGGAACTAGTGGAAAATATCAGTGATATTTCTTTTTAAAGAATCTTTCTTTTTCCCAAAGAATATTTGAAAAAATCTTGAATTGACCAATAGGACATATTATTTATGATTATTAGTTTTGGGCCGACAAATCGCAATTCACTTTGCTGCATGCTTTTCTTTCAATCAATAAATCGATTCGAGTTGTTCAGAGAATAATGCGCATAGCTCCAAAGAAACGAAGAAAAAAATAAAAGAAAATAAAGAATTTGTGATTGCCGGGTCAAAGTATTTAGATACCAGTAATATTTCGATATCTTGTTAACCTAAGCAATGCTTTCCAAATCAAATATTTAAGCATAAGGAGATTAAAAGTGAGTCAATTAGTGATGCTATTTAGTAAAGATTCTTTTTATATCAAAAACAGTAACAAATAAAGTGAGATTTCTGTATAAAACCAACTGCTCCCACTTCTCAAATAAATAATTTAAAATAGACTAAATGGACATCTATGATTGATATATATATATATATATATATATATATATAGGGTCATGTTAGAGTAAGAACAGCCCTATGTTGTAGAACTAAGACCAAAT
>JAYDZE010567649.1:0-12142 GCA_034509125.1 Monilaria moniliformis
ACAATTTATCGTTAATTTTATTTTATGTAATCTTTGACTTTTTTTTAGAATGTTTTACACTTTGAATTTTATGCTTACCATATGATTTATATATTTAATTTTTGTATATGATTATATATTATAAATATAGACCTCTTGAGAATAAAAAATACATAAATTAGTCTTTTCGTTTGCTTATAACCCGATTAGCCAGCTGGGCTAGCCCGAAACCCGAACGTTTAGGGTTAGGGTTGTAAATTTGTAACCCGATAAAATTCCAACTCGATTAGCCCGCACCCGATTAGCCCGTAATCCGAGTAGGGCTGACCCGAAACCCGATGGGCTGGCCCGATTGACATCCCTACATATCGCATAGGGTGAATATGTTTTTCCAAGGCAGCATAGAAAAAATCAAAGCATCCCATTATCTCTCTTTCTCACTCAAATTCATGATAATTATTATGAGATATTGATATAATGATATATTTTTTCATCTTTTCTTACTTCTTATTTTCTCGCTATAAGTTATAACAGGGAGAAAAATCATTATATCCGATTAAAAAAATTAATATATAAACCAAAACAAACTTACTCACCAATATATTTTTTTTCCAACTTAATAATCCAATTACCAGCCCTAAAACCCTTGATAATTAAGGTCAGCTAAATTTGATTACACTCCAAAATCTCGAATCTACTGCTACATAAACTAGCCACCAGCTAAGTTAAGATAGATTATTGCACGTCGAACAAGAAACCCCAACACCTTATCCTTAAAGATCTATCAAATGCAAAATCATACGCCAAAAGAGAATTAAATTAGCTTAGCAAAAACTTTACAACACTTTCATGAAGAAAGTTCACAAGGTACACCATTATCATGACCTGCGTGTTACAAAAAAACCTTAGATTACAACTATCTCCCCCAACTTTCTTCAAGGCTATGGCAAGTAATGCACAATTGAGATCCATGTGCAACGCGCTGTACATTCGACTACAGAGGAGAGAAGAGAGACAAGCGCACCTATTTAGGGCTGTCGAACAAGCACCTCCGGATAGTAGTGGCGATCTGGTCGACCCTTTGAGGGTGGAAGAGCGCGACACAGACTCCCAAACAGATGCAAACGGCAGCAACAGCCGTGATGAGGGGTCGTGAAGTTAGAAATGTTCGTGATGACATGAGGCTGGGTGATGTTTGTGGAATGTTGACATTCATGATCACCTCTCTGTTGACGAGAGGAGTTGTTGCAGCAACGGCATCTAGTGATGACACATCTCTGCCCCATGGAATGTCGTCTAGTGTTTCTCCAACGCCCTGCAAGATTTAAATTGGCACCACAACATCAAATGCTAGTTGCAGTAGCTTTTTCTGTTATAAATGATATCAAGATTGCTCAATTCCCTCTTACATTAGCCAATGTCAAACAATTATTCCAATTTTCATATAATTCTCAGTTTTATTCAGAAATGTGTAATTTTGGAACTTCATTTACATTAACTTCTGATGAGCATGGTTTACTTAGGTAAATATATTATTCATAAATTGAATATGCAGCAAACCTAGGAAATCAAAGAATAGAAATATAATGCGTTGACATTTGGTGGCCATACCGTCTTAGTAGCACTAGCTTGAACAACGAAACGACCATCTTTGCTTTGATGGTGAACATTTCCATCTGATGCAGATGTCGCTGCAGAACCTCTGTCCTGTGTTCTGTGATCAAGCATACGTCGTACAATCCCCATTTTTGCCCGTAATGACCTCATATCGCAATCAGATACACCAGCAACGTCATTGTTATCTATTGAAGATTCCAACGAGCGGAATACTCTCTCCAAAATTACAGAAGGCCTTTTCTCTATGAGAAAGTTCAATAAATAGTTGAATCTTTGTACGTCTGAAGATGTCAACAATTTCCCCGACACTGGTTTCTTCAACGACCATCCTAAATCTAAAAGAAACCCCGAGAAACGTGTTTGTCTTGAGGCCAGGACCCCGCACGCAGGCCTTGGAGGTGACGCGGGTTGTTCTTGGGAGGAAGTTGAGGTATCAAAGGTTCGTTGCAAGATCTCCATTTCTTCACAAGTTTCTTTATTGCCAAAAAAGATCGGAACAAAGTTTGATAAACCAGACTGGTTCTCGACCTGTACAAGCAGCCCAATCAAGAATTAAGGAAATGCAACCATGCCAGAGTTTCTTCATTCCAATTCGTATTCTTTTAGATGCATAATGAGAAACAACGAAATAATTAGTTTATACGAGAACAAGGAAAGAGCAAAAGTGAGTCAACCACAGTTCTCACCTCAATGAACGCTGGCCCAGAGAGATTCATGTCGGTTTGAGGAACAGATATTGTTACGCCTACGTGGCAGGTTTACTCTCGTGGTCCCCGGAATGTGTGGCTGGCAGCAGAGGAGCAAAAGGAGGCAGTTAAGCAGCAGACTAACGTGGAGGATGGAGAGGAATAGCAGCATCTTTTCTTGGGACCATTTTGTAACAATTTTGAGTATTAAATAAGGGGAGCACGAGAGAGATAGGTAGCTTTTGAGTAGTATGTTGTAGTACGCTTATGCGTGGGCCTCCTATGTGAGGATTTTCTTCTCTCATTCATCTGTAATTACCATTCCACCCAATTCAAGAAAGAATATTCAGTTTCTGCATCTGTGTCTTTTCCTTAAGTATTCAGATCCGTTGCCTTTACTTCTTATTATTTGGTGCGGTGAGCGATGGTTAATACTCGAAATTCCGATTCCAACACTCCAAATTCTCGCATTGACGAATTGGAGAAGGCAACTCATGAAATCAACATTCACCTTAAACAGCAAGAAGATAGGTTCAACAAGAAGTTCGAGGGGTTTATGGCGGAAATGCGTGCGGCTATTGCTGCCATTCCAGCGGGTGCGTCTCATTCTTCTCCCCACATCGCTTCTTCCTCCAGTCAGGAGTTTCCGTCACACCCTCCGCCAGGCTCACCGCCGCTGCTAATGCCCACGTTCGACGGCTCAGACGCGCTCGCGTGGCTCGCTCGTGCAGAGCAGTTCTTCATCGTGGCAAATACAGCGCCGGAGTCGCGACTTTCCATCGCCATGGCCGCTCTCACTGGCCCTGCTCTGCCATGGATTCAGCTCCTCAAACGCCGTGAGCCTCTCCTCTCTTGGGCGCGTTTTACCCAGGAGTTGATTCTCCGTTTCGGCGATAATATGGCCCTCGACGAGTATGAAGCATTCGCCGCGATTCGTCACGAGGATTCTCTGGCCGACTATGTGGCGGCGTTCGAATCTCGTTTAGCGAATATTTCGGATTTATCGGACCGTCAATATCTGGGGTTTTTCCTCGCGAACCTGCGTCCTGAGATTCGGCTCCATATGCAATCAGCGTCGATTACCAGTTACTCCCACGCGGTACAACTGGCTCTCCGTTTTGAGAGTTTGAATCGGGCGATTTCTCCGGCACCTTCTCCTCCCTCACCTCTATCGCGTCCACCGTCGCCGTCCCCAGGCCGACCCCCGCCCAGATCGTACTCCACGCCCTCGTCTTCCACGGCGGCAAGCAGTCCGTCGCGCCCTCCTCAGCGACGTTTTCGGAATATGTCACCGGAAGAAATACGGAAACATATGGCAGCCGGTACATGCTTCCGTTGTGGGCTGAAATTTGGCCCTACTCATCGTTGCCCGCCGAAGACATTGAACGTCATCGTTACGGACGAATCGGAGGCCGAAATCGAAGAACCCACTGTTGAGGTCCAGGAGGAAGCTGAATCTCCTGATGATTTGCAATTGTCGGAGCTTTCCTATAATGGGTTAGACTCTTCTCACACTCTAAAATTAATTGGTCGCATTTTGGGTCGCGATATTGTCGTTATGGTTGATAGTGGAGCTAGCCACTGTTTTATCGCCGAGCAATTGACGACCTCGCTCGCTCTTCGTACCTCTGCAACCTCCCTTTTCTCCGTTCAGTTGGGTGATGGTTCTCGAGTTCAATCGTCCGGGATTTGTTATGGTGTGCCTCTGATTTTATCCACAGCAACCTTCCCGATTTCATGTTATGTGTTTCCGCTACAAGGAGTTGATGTCATTCTTGGTGTTTCGTGGTTATCGACTCTTGGGGATATAACGGCAAATTGGAAGTCGTTAACGATGTCTTTTCATTACGACAATCGTCGCATTTCGTTGCACGGGGCGCCCTCACTCACGCGCAAGGCCTGCTCGTCATTGGACTTCCAGCACTTAGACGAGGGAGACGCGTGCTGGTTTCTGCGAGCACTGGACACCCGAAGTGTCTCCGACACCTTCCATATACCGGACTCATTGCCAGCAGCAGCCCGCAGCACACTGTCACAGTTGCTCGCCTCGTATCCGAGAGTCACAGCCCCGACTTCCGGCCTTCCACCACGGCGAGAGTGCGACCACAAAATTCCGTTGCTTCCAGGTACTTCTCCGGTCTCGGTTCGACCATATCGCTATAATCATTTACAGAAAGACGAAATGGAAAAGTTGGTTTCCGAAATGCTAGCCTCGGGCATAATTCAGCCGAGTTCCAGCCCCTTTTCGAGCCCGGTGCTTCTCGTTCGCAAGAAGGATGGCTCGTGGCGATTTTGTGTAGACTACCGAGCTCTAAACAAACACACGGTGCCGGACAAATATCCAATCCCGGTGATCCAGGAGCTTTTGGATGAACTTCATGGGGCCAAATGGTTTAGTAAACTGGATTTGAAAGCGGGGTATCATCAAATTCGAGTGGCTTCGCAGGACGTCCACAAGACAGCGTTTCGCACACATTCGGGCCACTACGAGTTTCTTGTCATGCCATTCGGGCTCACTAACGCGCCTGCGACGTTTCAATGCTTGATGAATGATATTTTCAGACCCTTCTTACGCCGATTCGTGCTTGTTTTTTTTGATGATATTCTTGTGTACAGCAGCTCTTGGAATCAGCACATGAATCACCTCCGGCAGGTCTTCGCGGCTTTGAGCGCCCATTCACTCGTGGTGAACCCGAAGAAGTGTTTATTAGGCCATCAATCGGTTGAGTATCTCGGGCATTTAATCAGCAATGAAGGCGTTCGGATGGATCCGGCAAAGGTTTCAGCAGTTCTTCGATGGCCGCCGCCTACCACATTGAAGGGAGTCAGAGGATTTCTGGGGTTAACGGGTTATTATCGCCGTTTTATTAGAAATTACGGGAAGATTGCAGCCCCGTTAACTAATCTTTTGAAGAAGCAAGAGGGGAAGCCTACAAAGTCTCATTGGGAGTGGCCTGATGCAGCGGCCAAGGCTTTTGAAGAGCTGAAAATTGCTCTCACCTCCGCGCCGCTGTTACGCATGCCTGATTTTTCCAAGGAATTCGTGGTCGAGTGTGACGCCTCGGGACAAGGGATAGGTGCCGTTCTTATGCAAGAACATCAGCCCATTGCATATTTTAGTAAGTCTCTATCATCTAAATGGTTAAATAAGTCCGCATATGAGAAGGAGTTAATGGCCTTGGTGCTCGCAATTCAACATTGGCGTCCCTACTTGTTAGGTCGCCATTTCGTCGTTTATTCCGATCAACGCAGTTTAAGGCAACTTCTCGCACAACCTCTTACTTCTCCCGCGCAACAAAACTGGGCTTCGAAACTCATGGGGTACGATTTTTCGGTCGTTTACAAGGAGGGGAAACTGAACCGAGCAGCAGATGCTCTGTCGAGGCGCGACACGGACGTTCTGGATCTCCAGGCGATTTCTCGCCCCTCGTGGCTCGATTGGAGCTCCCTTGATGCCGAGATTGCGGCTGATCCTGTCCTGGCAAAGGTCCGAGCGGCTTTAGAGGCTGGAAATTCATCTACACCACATTATACTTTAGCGAATGGCACACTGTTGTACAAGGGTCGTATTGCCATTCCTTCGACCTCGGCGTGGGTTCCGAAGCTGCTGGCAGAGTTTCACATTGCGGCTGCAGGAGGACACTCGGGAGCCTATCGCACGTATCGCAGGATCGCTTCGAATTTTTATTGGCCCGGTATGATGAATCACGTCACCAAGTTCGTGGCTGCGTGCGTTACTTGCCAACGGCAGAAATACGATACTCGTTCGCCGGCGGGCCTTTTATCTCCGTTGCCGATTCCGGAGCGTGTTTGGGAAGATATTAGTATGGATTTTTTATCCGGCCTTCCGAAATCGGGCGGTGTCGATTGCATCTTTGTGGTAGTGGACCGTCTTTCTAAGTACGGTCATTTCATTGGCCTTCGTCATCCCTTTTCGGCAAAACAAGTGGCTGATTCGTTCACGAAGGAAGTCGTTCGTCTCCATGGGATTCCACGCTCCATTGTTTCGGATCGAGACCCGCTGTTTCTCAGCTCATTTTGGAAGGAGCTGTTTCGTGCCACCGGCACAAAGCTTCGGATGAGTTCGGCATACCATCCGGAAACAGACGGCCAGACGGAGGTCCTTAACCGCTGCATTCAGACGTACCTCCGCTGTTTTTCTTCCGATCGACCAGCCCAATGGTATAAATGGCTCGCGTGGGCGGAATATTGCTATAACACGAGTGTTCACTCGTCGTCAAAGACGACGCCGTTCGAGATTGTTTATGGCAGACCTCCTCCTACCATTCACGCATACCTCCCTGGAGAGATTCGAGTACCGGCCGCAGCAGAGGCTCTCCGTGACCGTGACGTCGCAATCTCAGAACTTCGCGCACACCTGCAGAGAGCTCAAGCGAGGATGGTCACGGCTGCCAACAAGCATCGACGGGATATTCAGTTCGCTGTAGGTGATAGGGTGTTCTTAAAATTCAGACCTTATCGGCAGCAGTCTTTATTCAACTCCAAGAATCGCAAACTTGCGCCTCGTTTCTTTGGACCGTTTCGAGTGGAGGAACGCTTAGGCCCGACTGCTTATCGACTGCAGCTGCCTGCGGATTCGAAGATTCATCCGGTATTTCACGCGTCCTTATTGAAGAAGGCGATCGGAGAGGCAACAGCCGAAGCGACTTTACCGGATGAACTGCGTCTGGTGGATCCTCCCTTCCTACCGGAACGAGTATTGCAGCGCCGACGTTCTGGAAATGCAGACCAAGTTTTGATCAAGTGGATAGATTTGCCGGATGACGACGCTACTTGGATGGACGTGGCAGATGTTGCAGGTCAATTTCCTTTCTTTAGCCTTGAGGACAAGGCTAGTTCGTCGACGGGAGCAATTGTTACGCCTACGTGGCAGGTTTACTCTCGTGGTCCCCGGAATGTGTGGCTGGCAGCAGAGGAGCAAAAGGAGGCAGTTAAGCAGCAGACTAACGTGGAGGATGGAGAGGAATAGCAGCATCTTTTCTTGGGACCATTTTGTAACAATTTTGAGTATTAAATAAGGGGAGCACGAGAGAGATAGGTAGCTTTTGAGTAGTATGTTGTAGTACGCTTATGCGTGGGCCTCCTATGTGAGGATTTTCTTCTCTCATTCATCTGTAATTACCATTCCACCCAATTCAAGAAAGAATATTCAGTTTCTGCATCTGTGTCTTTTCCTTAAGTATTCAGATCCGTTGCCTTTACTTCTTATTAGATATCTTCACCAGTTGATGGTTAAAATAGTTGGTCTCTCCTTTCTTACAGCACAGAGACGAGACACAAATTTTGTACGCCAAGTACCGTCCATCACAAGAAACTAGAAACCTGCCAAAGGCAATCAAAGAAACTATCTGTCACCGGGAACATATCCATATCAATACAAAAACAGAATATTACAGGAAGATCAGAAACAGTAAAGCCATATGAAAAACAGGCATTCTTGAAAAAGAAGAACCTTAAGAAAGAAAGTCAAGCAATATGTTATCAGGAGTAGAATCCATATATACCGAAACTCAGGTTGGAGCAGGTCACTTCCACAAGCTACAAACTCCATCTGCCTGCCGGCCTCAAAGCAAGTCGGGTAGATATAATGAAGCTTAGGAGATTTATCCTTTATGCTGACTGGTACTACTGAATGTGCATCTGTTTTCACAAAAATCCAGCAAGACATTAGAAGCTAATTAAATTGATGAAAATTTCTTCCCTGCGCTTCAATCAATAGTCTATAGCACTGGGGGAAAAAGCGGTTCCATTTATACCCATCCGCTCAGAAAATTTTCTTCTTGAGCTAAAATTTTGATAAATATTCTTAAAGAATCTTAACTCTAAGTTGTGGTATGCATTGTTAACGATCGGCATGCATTGTTAACTGAAAATGCAAACACAATTTCAGGATATGAAAAGTTTTCAATTTTGTGGCTACTGATATTGGTTCAAGGTTAGTTTATTTCATCTTTTGTCTGAAAATGTAAAACACTGTTTCCTTCCCTACATGATAAGACTTCTCCTACAAAATGAATTCTCGAAATCCAAACACAATTTTAAGAGCTTCAAGCTCAATCCAGAAACAGAGCAATCATTCCTTGGCAGTTTACAAAATCTGTGAAGGTAATGTTCATGAATCAACAGAACTAAACTACAGCAGACTTTGAAGGTCATTTAGACAACTAAATCTTTTGCAACTGACAGAATGAACAAATAAATTGATGGGTGACCACAGATATCAACAAACCAAGACCATTAATCTACAGCAGAATTTCAACCAACCTTTTGTGACGCGGAATATCATATCATTGACATAAACAAGCATTGTCCCTTTTCCAGATAACATGCTCCCAGGTGAGCCAATGAGATCTTTTATGCATGAAGCTGGTTTATCCAATAACTGCTCGAGGCAAGGATACAGAGTAGCTAGGAATAAGATATCTGTAAGGCCTGTACTTACCGATAAAATGTCCATACCATGCATAGATACATCATTCAAGAAGGCGTGCATGGATCATGACTATTTAATGAACGGTCATATCATGCAAGAAGACGTGTATGAATCCTGATTATTTAAAGGAGTTATATCCAATTGATATAATCGACATATCTGCAAGCAACAATGCAAAAGTATTTAACTATCATTGGACTTTTCTCTGACGCTACATTCAGAGTGCAGCCTCCCAATATCTGTCGTTTATCTTAAGCTCAACTTATGCTAGATGGATGATGACTACAACTGTACGAGGATCTATATTTACACCAAAGATATGAAGAATATTAGTCCGGGATTACCTTAAGCCACATCGACTTCGGCATCGCTATGAAAGCTGTCAAAATTGTACAACCCGGACGGATATACCCCTCCAACTCAACAGGCATGCTAGCCAGCCATTCAAATATCTATCAAAAAATAGTCAGCAAAATGTTAAACCGATCACATCATTGATAGAGATAATATTGATCTATCTCCCTTATATACTAAACTGCAATAAGAATCTGTTGAATACTTGCAGTCTCAACCGTCGAGGAAACTCAGCAGGGTTCCAGTGATACAGCTTGAAGGAGATTCGACCAGTGGGACACTGAGAGGAGTTTAGAAGCAGTAAATTCAGCTAGAGTGAAAAAGAAATAAAAGACAGATGCATAAGATAAGTGGTTACCACGGAGGAAAAATTGTCACTGTAAGATGCAGCGCGTTTAGAGTTTGGACTGTGCTTATGCCCGTTAATATGAATTTCACTGGGCACAGGAAACGGTGCAACCTTCTCGCCCAGAAAACCTTGGCAATCTGGACCTGAAGATACTGCCGAGACATGTCCATCTGATTTCAACAATATTTCCTTTTCTTCAATCTGACTGCTCTGACTCGTGCCATCTGGAACATCAACAATTCATTTAGGGCGGTCAAGAACATACAAAACGCTAGCTAATGCCCCCAGAACCGTTTCAAAAAAAGCAAAATCATATAGTGGAACAATATTTCCTCATAATTGTTCAATACTAGCAACATGTGATCTTAGGTTCCTTCTAAGATTTAAGTATCTAAACACTTAGAAGCATTCCCCAAATTGTACGGAATGTGAGAAATGAGGCGGCTCAAAGCAGGTAAAATTGAAAATTATCATCTACACCATACACTGTCATACCTTTTCCTCCATCATCATCTTCCTTGACATCATCAACCAAGACATCCTGTTGAGGTTCCTTATCTGTGCCTCGTTTAGACTCATTAGATTTTCTTCGACGTCTGTCATTGTGTTTTTCTAATTTTCTCCGGCAACTACGCTTACCCTCATCAAAATTAGACAAGAGATGAAACCTGCCAGCATCATGACATATTGACATGTAAGCAAAAAGTGTCCAGGGTAAGTTAACTTCAGCGAGAAAGATTTTTAAAAAAAAAAAAACTTTCTGCTAACTCCATTACACTTGAGTTGGATTGTGATTTGCTTCAGGTTCCTCACCGGTCCCGAAATATTCAAAATTGCTCATATGTACCAAAGCATAAGACTTTTTGCATAATTTGACTTATGAATTAGCACTTTTACTTAACATCAGAAGGATAAAATGTCAAGCCATATGCTCTATGAAATAAGTGATACCTTTCCTCACCAGTCCCTAACTACTAAATCTCAATTCAACTCGCATACTGAACTGACATAACATAAAAATATATCTAACTGCACCTGCATCCGCATTCAAAGGAGCATTACCACGAACTACAATCATTTATTACACCTTATTTTTATCACTTCATAGTTCAATGCAGAAAATGAAATACCATCTCTCGTATTTTAAAAACCTATATCCTCAAAAAAACATAATTGTCCAAAGTGAGAGGGAAGAAAGACCTATTTGACAAAGGAAGCAACACAAGCAATAAATACCCATTAACTCATTCAATTCTAACAACAAAAAGATCCTATCAAATGCACTGGAAAAAAAACGGAACCAACTTCCAATAACCATTATCAAACTCAATGAAAAAAACCACTTCACCCCAATCCATTTTCTTTTCCTAGCATCTCACTTCACAACTGATGAAAACATGACTTGAAGCAATAAATTTTCCACTGACCAATCATCACAGAATCATAATTAATAGGAAAAATAACTTACTTTCCACACTGCTGGCAGTATCTCTTGCTCTCCCCATCGAGCACCACGACGGCGGCGTGAGCGCACTTGAGGCAGACGCGGTGGCGCTTGTGATACCCTTTGAGCTCACTGATGTCGGCCTCGCAGCCCGGCACCTGGCAGAGGAGCGGGCCGGCGGCAGGGGCCCGCACCACGCGGGTCCGCTTCTTCCCGGGGAGAGCGGACTCCTCCTCCTCCTCCAATTTCTTGTCCAATTCGGGGCACGCGCACGGGACCACACCCGCCACGAAATTGGGGCACAGCAATCTCGGGTCCCGCTTCCGGACCCGGCCCAGACTCTCCGACTGCTGGCTTTGGTCGGATCCGGCCTCCTGCTCCGGCCCCGGCCCGGGCTCGGAGATGGCGAAAGGGGTATTGAGGGCGTCGTCGATGTCGAAATCCAAGAAATCAGACCAGTCGAAGAGGGCCGATTCGGTCGGGTCGGCGGCGGCGGATGCCAGGTTGACTGGGCTAGGGATTGGCGGCGGCGAGTTGTGCTCCATTTCCTGTGGAGCTCAATTGAGGGCGGCGGAGTGCGGGAATTTGGCGGAGTGGAAGATGGATAACGTAAAACTTGATCTTGATGGTTTAGGATTTAGGCTTTTTTTCTTCATGTAGGCTAATTTACAATTAAAGTTTTCAAATTGAGAACTTTTTTTTAAAAAAAATTCTGAGAATAGGTAGCGTCTTCATTTAAAAGGAAACGGCGTCGTTTTCGATTTCGAGGCCGTAGCCAAAACGCTGCGTTTTGCCTAAAGACGCTAAATCATCTAGCGTCGTTTTTTAAGTTGGCGCGACGTCGTTTTGCTGCGTCAGGAAGAGACGTTTGATGATCAAGCGTCTGCAGCAGACGCTTAATCATCAAGCGTCTCTCGTTGTTCTATACAGCCGGCGAATTCTTCTTTTTTCCTCACAATTTCATTTCCAAATCCTCTCCAAAACCCTCGAAAGCTGCTGCAATCGTTCGTGTGCGACATATTTTCGATTCTCCATCTATAGGTATGTCCTATTAGACTTGTTATTATGTTTTTTATGCATAATTATGGTTTGATTTAGTAGTTTGAATAGATTTAGAATTTATTTGAATGTTAAAAATGTTGATATGTTTTGATTGATTATGATTAATTTGATAGTTATTTATAATGTATTAAATTGTTAAATGTGTTATTGGATAATTTGATTTGGTATTGTAGTTGAATTTAGTTTTAATTTGATAT
>JAYDZE010567660.1:0-12142 GCA_034509125.1 Monilaria moniliformis
GATCGAACCACGTAAAAACCCTTGTGTTCTTCTAAATTCCCTGCTCATAACCTAACCCGAAAATCCCCGTTCTATCATTGAGCAAACTAAAGATGTTTCTAAAATGAGCATTTGTGAGTTCACCGGTTCTTTGAAATCATATAACGAGAGGTTGTGAAGGCAATCAGAGAAGCCGACTGAAAGTGCATGCTTTTTAATCAAAACTGAATTTGAATGCTATAAATGTTGGTGATTCATCCACTAGTGATGGCCAACAAAATCGTGGTGGAAACTATGGCCACGGAAAAGGCCAAGAAAGAAACAATCGTGGAAGTAAAGGTTTTCATGAGAGAAACCAAAACAAAGCTGAAAATGGGAAGAAATGTAGTCACTGTGGAAAGAGTAACCATAAGTACAAGGACTGGTGGTTCAAGGACAAACCGGATTGCCACTAATGTAGTCGGTTTCAAATGGAATGCTATGCCAACAACCACAAAATCAGCAACATGCAATTTTTTTGGAAGAAAAGTAGAGTGAAGGATACATGTATTATTCTTTACAAAGTAGAAAAAAGAAAAGAAAATGAAGATGTGTGAGATACATTGACAGTGGCTGTAGTAACCACATGATCGGTGACGTGTCCATCTTTGTGAGCATTGAAACCTCTGTAAATTCTCGAGTAAAGATGGGAAATGGTGCTCTTGTCAAAGCCTAATGAAAAGGAATAATAAATGACGACACAAATAAAGGAAAGAAGCGCATTAGCGATGTGCTACTTGTACCCAGATTTGAAGCAAAATTTGCTGACTGTTGGGCAACTTAAATAAGACTGATCTTTTGGTAGAAATTTGAGGTGTTACATAAACCATCAACATAAAAATAGCTATTCAGCACATGCTCACCCATATTTGATATAGAAAGAAAAAAGAAAGAAATATGCATGTATTTTGCATGTGCAAAATTTCTAATAATATTCATTTGGTGGCACTCATATATTGTCCAAACTCATTAGCCGATGTTTTAAAAATCGGACCGGTAAGCGAACCAACGAAGCTAACGGTTCATTGTTCAACCTATCGGATTGGTCAGACCATTGGTCGGACCGAAATACTATAGTAAATACATATATATATGTATATTATAAAAATTATTAAAATTTGGTGAATGCTAAAATATAATTAAATATATATTAGATAAAATATATTAAAATAAATTAATTATTTTATACATAAATTAGATAGCCGCTTAATTTTACTATTATACTAGTAGACGTGAGTTATTCATAAATTTTGAGTTTGTGCATTATTACTTTTTGATATAATTATTTATAGTTGAATGCATCGTGCTTCATGTGTATTTCTGAAGTTAATAATTAATTTCTACATATAATTTTAATACACACCACCATTTCTCAAGAGTTAAAATTATCAACTAATGAAGTTGACAAAAAAAGTTAGATAAAAATAATCACGTGTTTAATAAAAATTATGAGATATTGCTTTTTAATATCAAAACACGAATTAATAGCTATTGTAGATAAAAAAAAAATTAATATTTTATATATACGAATATTTAAAGTTCATACTATGTCACAAAAATGGTTCTAGTGTAGTGGATAAAGTATACTATTCCTTACCTATGATCAAGGGATTAAATCCTACTAAGTAGCGGCCGAATCGGTCGAATCGACCGGTCCGGTCCGATTTTTAAAACAATGAGTATAAACAATTTGACTCTTTATTCTCGAATTAAAATGAAATTCAAACGTTTGGCAACCTTAGTGATAAAATAAAAAAGAGCTTTACTTGAGTCGTGGGAACTATGCATAAATACCACATTTTAATTTCATTAACATTTTTATATTTTAGTAAACACAAATGGTACGAAATCGCTTGATTCGTTTAAAAAACAAATATTTAGTACCCATTTCTATAAGATACTATAAAGTTATCCTTATAATTTACTAATTTAGTGTTGCGTTGTAATGATATATTTTACCAGTCGAAGAATTAATTCTGAGATATAATTAATGTTAAAAAACGTATATCTTTGCTATCAATGGCGAATTTAGGAATTGATCACTATGGGATCGGACGAGATAATAAATATAATATTTAAAATTTATATTTTTTTATAAAAATACATTACAATTTAAATAGCCCCATCTTCTGTTGTGCACAATATATATATATATATATATATAGGGGAGTGTTCAAATCTGAACACTTCCTTATTGCCGAACTAAAAACAATTGTGAGCCATTTGATTAAATATTTAATGGCACAGATAGGTGACATGTGACATTTTTTTTAAAATTTTAATTCAAAAAGGATATAAATGTAAAATCAATAATTGTTGGTTATACAAACTAACCGATAAATATGCCACATCCCATAAATTAAGGAATGATGATTCGAATATTATATAATATTGACATATATGCTGAGGTGAATAATATTACACGCTCGTATATTCAATCTTTTTATATTATTGATTATATTAATTATTTATTTAGTATATTGGAAACTTTAGAATTGATGAATAATAACGGTGATGGTGATAATTGAGTTTAAATATATTGAGATTGTTATAATTGAGTTTAAATATATTGAGTTCACGTTGTAATGATATATGCTGAGGTTAATCGTATTATATGCTGATGTTGTATGTGATGTTTTTGCTGATAATATTTATCATATATATGTTGAGGTTAATCGTAGTATATGCTGATATTGTATATGACATATATTGATATTTATGTTGAGGTGAATACTATTATATGCTGATTTTATTTATTATTGTGTTAACGTTTTACTGATGTAGATTATTCTATATACTGATTTTATACGTTGTATATATAAATTATAATATTTATGTAAATGTAATGATACTATATGTTAAATGTAATTCAATATATTATGTATGTGAAATAATAACGTATTGTATACATTGAACGTAGTTATATATGTGTCAAGGGTGCAAGAAGAGTTGAAGCCTTACATAGGACAAAAAATTTAATCTATAGATGATGCCCACGTTTTTTATGACAACTATGCTCGTGCTTCTATATATATCAGTATATATACCATATATATAGTAAACAAAAAAATAATCAAGTATTTTGAATCAAATTGCAAATTCAACTATATCATTATATATTGTCATTATATATCAGTACACAAAGCATATTTGTATCATTAAACATGATATAATCAAGTTATATGAATCAAAATTGCAATGCAATCATGTCATTATATATATCATTACATATCAGTATACAAAGTACATCTATATCATTAAACAAAATATGACTAGATATATCATTCAAAATTGAAATGCAAACATACCATTATACAATGACATTTTATATCAATATACAAACCACATATTTATCATTAAACAAAAAATAATTAAGTTATATTAGTTAAATTGCAATACAACCATATCATTATATCATGACAATGTATATCAGTATACAGAGCATAAATGTCTCAGTAAGAAAAAATATAATGGAACTAACTTCTCTTAAATTACAATTCGCAAATATCATTACATCAATTACCGATTCATCAATTCGACAAAACAGATATCAACAAACCCAAGTAGAAATCCACAAAACAGATGCAGAAAATAAAAAACTTGAAGAATAAATATACCAGAAATTCTAACATATAATCACTTAAATAAAAGCGTATCAGAAAAAATATACAAGTGTATCAGTAAATTTTGACAAGAAAAAGCAGTAATCGACAAACCTAAGCAGAAATCCACAAAACGATTGCAGAAAATAGAAAAATTGAACAATAAATATACCAAATATTCTAACATATAATCACATAAATAAAAGCGTATCAGCAAAAATGACGATTGAGAATAGGGTTTTGTAGAATGAGGATAGATGTTGAACACAAAATGACAGTTTGTCTTTCAACTGCAATGAAGATTCGTGTATATATGGAGATTGATTTAGTGACATTGATTTGGATATTCAAATCCCGCAAAAATAGAGAGACATATTTTGTAAGTTACCCTTTTACCGTTTTGCTGATACATTTTGTGAATATTTAATGATATACGGTTTTATAAAATCATGGCCCTTGATTATTGTATCTAATAGTGTGTGTTTGTTCTTAGTTAAGATCTAAAGCACTAGCTAGGCTAAGAACACACATATACTACTTAACTCAGAACTAATCTAGAGCGTTGGATTATAGCCACGGACGGTCCGGATTACACCATACGTAACAATATTATAGAATAAGCCAAATATCATTACAGGACATAATTGTAAAAAAAAAAAAAAATCACGATCTCACGATTTTCGGAAAAATTCGAAAATCATGGGATTTCCTTAAATCCCACGATTTATCCCACAATATAGATATCATTATATATGTAGAATTATATCATTATCGGTATAATAGAATGTCATTATTCGTAGATGAATGCATCATTGTTCATCATTATCATTAACCATATAATTTAGCCATAACTCACGACTTTTCCATAAAAATCAGAATTAATAATCAATCAAATCTTTTCCATAATCTATGCTGCTCGATTATTTCATGTTATACCGATAGGGTAAATATGACAATATTGCTCGAATATTTGTGCTATGTTGCTTGAATATTTGAAATTTGATTTGTAACATTGAACTATTAAGTTTTGAATTTAACTCATTGAAGATTTTCATTAAATAAATATGTCATGTTGCTCGAATAGATATGCGATGCTGATCGAATAGATATAATATGTTGCTCGAATATTTGTACAATACCTTGTATAGAAGACATGATATAATGCTCAGAATTTTTGTGATATGCTGCTCGATTAGATATGTTGTGCTGCTCGAATATTTATACTATACTAATATAGTAAATATGATATGTTGTGATGCTAGAATATTAATGTTAAACTGCTCGGGTATTAATGTTATGATACTCGAATATAAATGATATACTGCTCGAATATATATGTTATTTTGTGATGCGAACCTGCTCTTACTAACTTTTATTTTTCGTTTTAGTTATGTACATCTGTGTTTGCAAAGAAGAATTGAAGCCTTTAGAAATAAAAATTTCAAGACATTAGAAGATGGAATGACATTTTATGATAATTATGCAAGCGAGATTGGTTTTGACACCCGCAAACATGAAACCAAACATTCGGGGGAAGTGATCATGTGACAATACGTAGTGTGTAGTAGGGAAGGCAAGAAGAAGACGGATGATGTTGATGGTTTGGATGCACGAGAATGATTTATCAACAAACGTAGATGCACATCGAAGAGGTGTGAATGTAAGGCGAGAGTACTTTCAAGTATGTACCCGAAGGTAGACATGTGGGTTATATTATTAATAAATTTATTGAGAAACATAATCACCTTATGGTCGAGGTCCATCACAAGCGTTTCATGAAATTAAATGATGTCTGGTGTGGTTTCTCACGTTTATAGACTTGGAGATGACTAGTTAGGATTTTCTTTCTTATTTCTTATGTAAATCGACTGAATTGGCCTTCTGGTTCGACGCGCCACCTTCAAGCTGGGCAGTTTGGCGAATCTTTCCTAATCTGACTTCTCGCGCCTTACAGACCTGGCGGTGGGCTGGTTAGGGTTTATTTTTTTCCTTCTTTGGCATCAAATTGAGCGAATTGGCCTTCGTGTTTGATGTGTTACCTTCAAGCTGGGTAGTTTGACGACTCTTATCTGGCAGTTTGCGATTTGGGCTTCAAAACCCACTTATTTTTCTCTTTCTATGCATTTTCAGCCTCTCAACGTCCTTGTAACTCATGTTCCCATTTTTTCTAATATCCTGAATATGAACACCTATTAAGTGCATATTTGTCCATTTAAAGATCAATTTGACCCCTAATTTCTAGCAACAAGTAAGTCCTATCATCAAGCAACCCAACATATTCACTCAAGCAGTATAAGTATCATCATTATTCAACATATATAAAGAAGATAATAAAGCTAAACAATTATTAGTCGCAGAATCCTAAAAACTATATTAGCATTTAAATTTCACTAAACCCTGAACAATTATTAGCCGTAAAATTCGAACCATTATTGATAAATCAACATGAATAAATCAGTATTAGTTATTAATCACGATGAATAAAGGAGATTCTTACCTTTTGACCACGGGGTTGTGATCCCCTGAGCTGTATCTCCCACCATCTTTTACATAACAATATTACGAACAAATAGATACTATTTTTTGTTAGTCGTGTTTCTTGATTAGAGTTTTTAATGTTTATATAAGATGGTGGGTATAAACGTGGCTTCAATTTTATTTTATTTTTTGCAGTTACAGTTGTGTGTACTTACAGAGAGTGTAACGTTTGTGATTTAGGCGAGAAGAAATGAAAGTGGTTAACAATCTCGTAATCATCGCTTTATGCAGAAACCGACAGTTTAAGTGGGGTCGTAATCATCGCTTTTTGCAGAAACGATTGTTAAGTGGGCCCCATAATTTATGCTTTTTGCTGAATATGATTTCTTAACACTTATAGTGATTATGGGAAACCCATATACTACTTACTCGTTGAACGCATATTGCTTCCTACATGGCTACATGCTGATAATGAAATCATGCCACATAAGATAAATAAATATCTTCACGTATACTAATAGGTATTTTTCCGTGTCCGAATATATCCCTATACTGAATGATTTATGAAGCTATACACATTTTATTTTTTATTAAATCTCGACCGCCTATTTTCTGATCCAACGGATTAGATTTAGTCTCAATTCTAAAAAATAAGGGAGGATTTCCATCCTAAATCTTTTAATAATAATAAAATAAAAGTATAATAGATAATTGTGTTTTTCTAAACTATATTACACTTATACAATGCTTATTAAAATAAAAAGAAACTGGACTATACTTATTTTTTTCATAAACAAAAGATCTCAAAAATGGGCCAGGCAAAAGCCAAAAAGAGCCTCCAATATTCTAGCCTCTCAAGAAATGGCATCAACAATAGTATCCATGCATGAGGCATTGCTAAATGTTTATATATAAGAAGCTATGGGGTTAAACTTTTCTATATGTTTATGATTTTACCATACGAAAATTAAAAAACATACTAAAATTTATAATTAAAAATTTGTAAATAAATAAACTCCATAAAAACTACGTTTAAATTGATCAAGAGTTATTTATCAATAAAATAATTAAAATAGAATTTTATTTACTCAAATGTTGTGTTTGTTAATTGTTCTATTTGATCCAATTTTTTGGACCAATGATCTCAGAATTGAATTGAATTATAATTTGTTCAATTTCTTTAAAGGTGTGGTTGGTAGAATGGATTTGGAATTGTGTTGGAATTGTAATTTTTATAAAATTGAATTTAAAATTATAATATTCTAATTCAATTATAAATTATTTGTTTGATAAAATTTAGTAATTGGTATAGAATTGTATTGTAATTTAAAATCTTTTGTTTGGCAAGTTAAAAAATTTAACCAAAAATTGAGATTAATTTTTAATTGAATAACTTATTTTATTATTTATTTATATATAATATGTAGCTTTTAGAGTATGTTTATGTGTTTATTTGTATTTATTGTTTAAATCTGACACTAAACAAATCTGTAATACCAAACACATCATTCCATAAATATGACATACATTATCTATTTTATATAATCAAAATACATATTCGTAGGCATCAGTATACAGTTAGTTTTGTAAAAAAATAAACCAAACAAACCAAATAATTGTATTCTCATCAAATAAATAAATATATTTTGTTCTTCTAAAAATTTCTAAAGAAAAAACCACGAAAATTCTAAATATAGTGACTAAAATTAGATGCAAAAAAAAGAGAGAGAGATGAGATAAATAGTGGTGTGTGTGCGTGTGTGAGTGCGAGAAAGACAAAAAGAAAGAAACAAAAGGTGTCTGTGTGTGAGAGAGAAAGAGGTGGGGGGGAGAGGTGACATATGCATGTGAGAGAGAGATGGAGGATGCGTGTTTGTGAGAGAAAGAGAGATGGGTGAGAGAGAGATAGAAAGAGAGAGAGGGGCGGGGGGAGGGGTGAAAGAGAGAGTGAGGATGTGTGTGTGAGAGAGAGATCACACATTAAATGTACAAAATTTCAAATATTTACTTTAGTTATGAAATTCAAATTGTGAAATTGAGGGATTTGGAATTGGAATTGAATTTCAAATCCAAATTTTTTTTGTAGTACCAAAAAATGGATGTGGAATTGGTGGCTCCAATTCCAAACTCAAGCCCTCAATTTCATGGTATCAAACACACCCTAATAAAATTAATACTCTCGAGCATATACTTCACAACAATTCGAACCAATACTTTCGAGCATATCAAAATTCATAAAAGAGCCCTAAAATGTAGGGGTGATAAATTGGTTAGGCGGTTATCGGTTAACCGATAACCGAACCGAATAAGGTCGGTTATCGGTTAACCGATAACCGATATTTTCAGTTTCGGTTCGGTTTCGGTTAGCGTGTAAGGAAAATTTTGGTTATCGGTTATAACCGATAACCGATCGATTATAACCGAATAACCGAACTACGTTTTAATATATATAATATTGTTCCTTAAATAATTAATAGGCGCATGTAGCTGAGTTGGTGGAGTGCATGCTTTGTGAGTCAAAGACCCGGGATCGAGCCCCAGCTCCACATCTATTTTTTTTAAAGAAAAAGACACCCTCCTCATCCCACATCGATTGTAGAAAGGATGAGCAGAGGGAGTATGCTCTTATAAAAAAGGGGTAAGCATACCATTTTGCTCCTACAATAACTTGTCCCACATCGACTGCAAAGAGGAAGTGGAGAGGGTTGAGAGGTTTATAAAATGAGAGGCGGACACAGTGGTTTGTAATGTAGTCTAGTGGGCTTCCAAAATGGCCACTGGTAACGAATTTAATTTTATAATATAGTTTAAAATTTTGAATCGGTTATTGTCGGTTAACCGACTAGCCGAACCTTATTCGGTTTCGGTTCCGGTTATGTATTCGGGGGCATTTCTTATTCGGTTAACCGGTGGTTCGGTTCGGTTACTAACCGAACCGACCGAATTACCACCCCAACTAAAATGTAGATTCAAAATCACAAAAATTAGATAAAACACAAAGCCGAAGCTTACCTCGTCGGAGTCGTCTCTTCTCCATCATCTCGTGACTCTCGCCTCAGTCTATTTCTCGTTGTCGTCCCTGTCAAGTTGTTCATTCCTTTTTTCCGTAGCTTGTAATATGATCATCGTCACAATAATTGGAATCGACGTAGAATCTCTACAGGAATCACCTCGAAATTGGTTCGTGTAGATAGGTGGAATTAGGATGAAGATCGGTCTTGTCGAAGTAGACCCTCGAATAACCGTAGGCAAGGACGGAATGAACCCCTATGACCAATCGAACAACTCTATTCTCGGATTGAGATCAGATAGATGTGCACCCAACTTGAACTTGACCCTCCAAGAACTATAGGCAAGAACGTTGAATGAACTTCTATAACCCAAAGAGCAACTCAAATTCAAGAACGTGAACTGGTAGGATGACGCCACTAACGAGGATGGTGAACTCGTTTGATAAGTCGGATAAATATCTCAATGAACTTAAAATTCAAGAGATAACTAAAGAGAGAAAAAACTCACAAATTGTATTGATAAAAGCTGTGTAATTTTCTTCCAATATAGGTGCCCTATTTATATGCATTAGCAAACCCTAATTTTATATGGAAAGATAAAGTAAAAGGTAAACCTAATACTAAGAAGGAAAATTACCAAGTTGATAGTCAAACTTTCTAACTACTTATCTAATAAACTTGGAAATATATCTACTTAACTAGGAAAGATAGAAACTAACAAAACTCATAAATGAAGCCCTAAAATTCGTCCAACATGGCTTTACTTCGTGGGCCTCCATCTTCTTCAATTTGTAGCTCACTCGCATGCAATTAAATTGACATAACTTGAGCTTCTATGATCATCTTCTCTGATGGGCCTCTTGAACAATTCTTGAGCCCAAACTTCATTAATTAATCCATGCATTGCTTCTTTAAATTTCTTATCTCTAGCTCTTGTGATAGGCCCAACGAGCATTTTGACTCTAGAAATGACGATTCTCAGGCCGCATCATTCCCCTCATCTTGAAAATGATTTGTCCTCAAATCCAAGGTATTTTCTTCTGCGATCAAAATGCACGGCCTAACCTTTTCATGACCAAAGTACTTCATCATGAGCCATTGCATCAGCTTGTCCTGATTTAGCCCACTTGTGTGCAAGTGTTGACATAGTCTAACCTGTCGAAACTGCTTCCACATTCTTCGTATCCCTAGCTGCTGCTGTTGAATCCATCTCCTTCGAAACTTGTATTGTGATATCCATCTTTTATGTATCTTAAGTTATGGTTGGATCCATCTTTTACATTGCACTTCTTGGTATATTCTTGAATTGACACACCTACTTGAACTAAAGCATATGTCTCGGAAGGCATATCTGGAATCATGATTTCTTCATCTTCTATGTCCAAGTCATTTCTTTCCTCATCCTCTGCAACGATCGAGGGCTGCAACTCCTTATTTCCTTCTTTCGGTGGCTTAGACTTTTCCCGTTGTTCCCATTTACTTTGCTTTCTCCTTGCTTCTGAAAACACTCGTTCGATTAACAACTCGATTTTTTGATCTAATGTACTTTTCCATTTTTCAATCTTAGTCTCCATCTCTGCCTTCTTTTGTAGCTTCCATGCTTCATTCAATACGTGATCGACAGAGAAGTATACTTGTGGGGTCTTCCCTCGAAGAGATGAATTATTTTTCATGTTGACTTTTTGGTTTTTTTTTTTACACTTCTTTTATTACTTTTTTTTTTGTATTTTTTTGGGGGACTAACCAGACACAATTACAAAGAATATTAAATTTTTTTGATAAGATAGAACCTGATTGAGAGGTGGCTCTGATACCAAATGATATGATCATCGTCACAATCTTCAGGAATCGACGTAGAATCTCTCTAGGAATAACTTGATGATTGCAGACTGCTCTTCGTTTCTTTCTGTTGAAGGTCATGACTTAGAGCTGTCTGAATAAGAGAAGGTGAGACTGAACTGGGCTAGAGGTTAAGCTTTTAATTAGCAAAACAACATGGGCTACTAGGCTGGGCTAGGGTGTTAAACTTTTATGTAATAATAAAAGTGTTTAATAGGCCAATAATTTCAAGACCATTTAAAAAAAAAAAAAAACAGTGCAACTGTGAATAGAGGGGCTGGAGCATCAAAAATCTTGTGCAGTGAGGGGCAATGCTTGTGCAGCCAATGGTGGATCCACGATTATTGATATGGAGGTGAGAGTCGTACGACATATAATTATATAACACGCAAAAAAGAACAATACTAAAAATAATCTCTTGAAATATTATTCAATTTTAAATTTTGACATAGTAAAATACCTATGACAAATATAACTCAAACCAAAATAGTAATTCAATAAAATACTCTACCAAAAAACAGCTATACATCCATGCAATCTTCATATCAAGCTCTGACTAGCTCCGTTATTTAAACATGATTACCACTTTTGATTATTTCACCAATGAAATAAGAGATTATGCTACATGGAAACTCAACCCAGTAACCATGCCCACATGACTAACTCAGCAAACTGAAGACAGCAAGTATGAATCGCGGAAACATTCACTCACACGATCACTCATCTTCTTATAAGTATGCAACTTTTTGGAGACCTAATTAAGTCGTAGCACCATTAAGTGGCAGAAAAAGAAGTTGTAATTTATCAAAGCAATGCCGTCCAAACACCAACTAACGAGGACACCAATCAACTCTCTCTTTAGAATAAGCATTTATTTACTGGGGCTCACCTAAATGATTCTCTTTACCATACGAGATATAGAATACACGTTCCGAATTAAGTAAGTAATTTTATTTCAGCCCCCAAATGTAGAATCACAAATAGAAAAAGGTCGACAATTTTGTTTTCTTTCTCTCTGCCTCGCTCTTCAATCGATTCAAGAAACAATTTTACTTCAAAACTAGAAAATGAAATCAAGAAATGTTTAAAAAATGTAATTTATATATTTATTTATAAATTGTTGGAATCGAAGAGTTTGACCAATATTTAATATGGTCAAAACATTTAATTTACTGAAATTAAATGTTATAGTCT
>JAYDZE010567671.1:0-12141 GCA_034509125.1 Monilaria moniliformis
ATGATGTTGATACTAATTAACTATATGAGATGTACTAGAATCATACCATAATAAAAACGTATCTTGTATGATTGAATTGGTAGTTGCTATAATTAAGGAATTTAATCCCTGAAATTGCGTTCTACTGATATAAACGCATGGTCTGTGCTGACATATATACCCTTTTGGATATTTTAAATTATTACCATTAATTACACGTGGCAGAATAGTAACGGTTGAATTATTTAATATAACGGTCTTTATCTGGTCTTAGTTATGCATGAGAGTTAATAGCAATTGCAGACTTCTCCATGCATATAGTTAAAAGGGTTTATTAGCATAATATAGTTAAAAGGGGATGCAATTTCAGCATTTCCAATTTTTTTTGATCAAGTCTTTTCCATATGCACTTGTAATAAACAAGATATTTCATGGGAGAAACAATCTAGTTTTACCACTAGAAAAAATAAGATGCGGCAGTGATGTTATGGCAATGTCTTTAATAATCATGTGAAATTTTTTATATGAACAAAGATGATTTATTTGCGGCAGTTAACCCTATTTGAAATTCACTTAACATTCTTAACTTCTGTGTTTATTCTTTATAGTACATTTCATTCATTTCTCACATCAAAATTCTCGTCTATTAACTATGCTTTAATATCAAAACCTAATTTCTTATTGACAAAAGTCGAGCAAATCATAGGCACGGAAAACCTTTCAAACTTTCAACATAAAAATGTGGGTGGAAACGATAATAGACATTTAACAATCACAAAAAAAATAAATCATGTGTGGTAATAAATAACATTTATTTATTTTGATGTATCATAAGCATCCTTTCTATAAGTTAATTTGCTCATGTAATAATCATTTTTACAACTAATTTCGATATACTGTCATATCCAAAGCGCTCTAGCAGGATTGTAATCGATAAGCTTAATTCCCCCTAAAACTATCTAGATTTATTTTATATTTTATATTTTATATTTTATATTTTTACGGAAGAGCAATTTAAATTTACTCAATAAGAATAAAGAATGTTAGATGTACCAGTTAAATGCTACCTATTAATAATGATTGATTTTCTCAGCATCCGTCAGTATCTTTCTGACTATATAAATTTCATCAATTATTATTGTTATTTCAAAGAAATCACATGTAACTCCAGTCTCACTTCATCAGTCTTCAAGTGAGACTAGTGAATAGTAATATATAACTTCTGTATAAACTGAAATTTAGGTTAAACCTTATAAGGTTAGTTATAATTTATAACCTGATTTTCGGACCGAATTGTAAATATATTTTGATATTTAAAAAAATTACAAAATAATCTAATTTTTGAACGCCAGTAGCAAATATGGTGGAGCTGTATATATATTTGATAATAAAATTATGCATTGTGAAGTTTGGGTAGGCGAGTGAATGAATTGATTGGATCAATCGGCTGATGAAATTGTTGGATTGGTTGAGTGGGAAAAGTAGATCACCCTTCATTATATCAAGAATGAATGGAGGATAATAAATTCACATGTTACTTATTGTATTTATCAATGACCAAGCCGTAACCACCTGATCCCACTATAATACATAACGATAGCGACATCTCTCTCTCTCTCTCCCTCTCCATCCATGGGGACTATCCTACACTTTCAAAGATGCTCCTCACCAGCTTGTCAACTCCTTTTACCAGCAAACACTAAATATCCTGATATCTCGTAGGTTTGGCCTGAGGAAATAATTTAATAATAACAATAGCATATATAATTAATAAGATCAAAAAATTAGACAAATGAACAAGGAAAAGGTGAATTTTCTATACCATTCTTTTAAAAGTAGATATTTTTAGCCCCATTTATAAAAGTGTGAATTTTCTATACCATTTTAATGAAAATAATTAAGTTACCCTTCTATTGACCGGAAAGGTTGCTAATGTTAACATTCTTTTTTTTTGCTTTCTTAAAATTATTTTGGAAAGTAGATGCTTTAAGTCCCATTTATAAAAGTTAACTTTTTTATACCATTTTGATAAATAAAAACTAAGTTACCCTTTTATATGGCCGAAAAAGTTGTTAATGTTGACATTCTTTCTATTTTGGCTTTCTTTAAAAATTATTTTGGATCTTCTTCTTCACTAAAATATCGAAAATTAAAAAAACATATTTGAAGAATTCAATTTCGGCGTAATAGAGGTTGTTCATATTCAAAAAACATCAAACAACTTCATTTAATTTTGGTGTAAAAAAGGTTGTTCATGTCGTTAAATATACACATCAACAAACAAAATTCACAACACATTATAATATCTAACTAGTAATAACCACATCATACATTTTTAAAAAACCACAACAAAAAAGTCTCGACATTAAGGTGATTTTTTGAAAATAAAATTCCAAAAAATCATCTAGCTGATCCAATTCCCGTCAAAATACTCCAGAGCCATGTTTGAGCCATCAAATGACCTCTTTTGCTTCTAAGGCCTCTAATACGATTTGTTTGTCTTCGAAAGAGTCTTTTGTGGACATCTTATTTACCCCAATTGGAGTTACATAGAAAAAGTTATGAAAGTTCTACGAAAGGTGTCAGATGTTATTTCATATTCTTAAGCCCACAATCGTGGGTGCCATTGTGGGATACGATCATGTGTCACCATCGTGAGTGCCATTTCAGTTCCCAGTTTGAGCCATCAAAAGTTCCCAGTTGCCAGAAGTAAACGAGATCGTTTGAGTGCTTAAATATGGCTCCGAAGTATTCTGATGGAAATTTATTGTGATTTTTTAAAAGTTTATGATGTGATTATTTCTAGTTAGTTCCATAACGAGTTGTTGATTTTTTCTTGTTGAATTGTACATTTAACGACATGAACCACCTCTCTTACACCAAATTAATGAAATTGCTTGAACTTTCATAAAAACATGAACAATGACTGTTTTGTAGATATTGAATGCTTCAAATCTTTTTTTTTTTTTTTTAATTTTGGTATTTTTGTAAAAAGATCCAAAATAATTCAAAAAATGCCAAAAAGAAAGCTTGTCAACATCAACAAATTTTCAATGGTAACCTAGTCTTTTAAAGTCAAATTATATAGAAAACTCATACTTTTATGGATGAGGATAAAAAGATCTACTTTTATGAGAATGGTATCTTTTCATCTATTCTCACAATGAACAATACAAGTACTGATCAACGAAACTTCTCTTACACAAAATATGAGGTTTAGTTAGAGTTAATTACATGTAAATACATAAATTGTTCCAAATTTTGATTTTTAATCAACTCAAATTTTTTGGTTAAATAATACACAAACTTGATAATTTTTGTTATTTGACCTTCGCCAAAAGTTCAGTAATCAATAACTTGGTTCTTTGAAGTCCAATCGAAAATTTGAAAATAGATTTTTAATAGTACATAGCACATGAATTCAAATTAGAGAAAAAAATAATAATTTTATGACAGTAAAAAGATAGATAGAATTGTGATATGTACAAGTGGCACAATATGGGGTTGTTAACAGTCAACCCTTACTGGTACTTCAAATGTTATTTTTTAAGAATTCTTTTAAAATTTGGTTATTTTAGTCAAAATTTTGTGGTATTGCAATTCAAATAACCTTTTGCTTTTTCAGCCAGGATATAAATTAGTAAGAAAGATACTACTACAATTATCTGATTTTATATATAATTCCTATATTGTTTTTTTTGAATTTGAATTTTTGTTATTTTTTATTTTGTTATCAATAAACTGCATTTGTTACGTACATTTTTTTTTTAAACGTGTGAGAGCTAGAAAAATATTTTTCTATAAATGGTATCCAATTACCTGCATAAATTCTGTTTAATGAGTTCTGGCGCATCTAAATGATTTTAGATCTGAAGATACACGCTTTTATATATTTTTTTCTTCATTTTTTCTTCAATATATCCTTATCACTTGTCATGTGTGTATATTGACTATCACTGTAACCGAGAATTTACAAATTAAGGAAATTTCAAAGTCTAATCTTCGGGGATTTTTAGATATTCTATCCAAACTTTTAACCGTTTTAATTAACTCCAAACTTTACAACTTGTTATTTCACATATGTTTGAAGCTGACGACCCTCGTTTATTACATATTCCACGAAATATTCTAGTGAGCTTATTCCTTAACCTTGACTAGCATGTGAATCCACTTAACCTTAGGATTCTTTGTTTTATGGCTCCAAGTCAGCCGTCTAGTCCGTAACCTTGACTGAACCACAAATATTTAGTCGTGACCGGTCTATCTTCTTGCTTTCAACATATAAATACTTTGGTGCTTACTTGCTTTGACCTCTGTGCAAACGCCTAACTTCCTGGTTGGTAGTAAAATTGGAGGGTTTTAGACTAGATCAGCAAATTATCAAAATTACAACATAATCTGAGATTATCAGTTTCTACTTCTAAGCTTTAGATATACAATGAAGTACATTTGCATTAGAGGGAAGTATGTTTAGATCTCAGTGATTGAGCTTGGAGAAAATCTCCTTGAACTTTATTTCCATTTTGTTACTTTGTTAATAGAGCGTGAGCCGCACGGGTGGCAAATTATGCGGGTTGCGTCGCTATCGAGTCGACCTGATAACGACCCAATCCGATGAGGTCAAATCTGAACACGACCAGTTAAAAAAACTATCAACCCGAACACGAATCCGGCTTGCTATGTTCAAACTCGAACAGAACCTACAGACTACACGAACCTGTTAGTGACACGAACAATGTTCGGAGGCTTGAAATGCAGCTTCAAAGGTGCTTTGATGTAGACTTTGTTTTCAGCAACTGGTAGTGGAAGCATCTTCATACTCCATCAACAATGTCTAAAATTCTTGATCAACCTTATCTTCAATTTGACCACTAAAGTAGTAGTAAACTTCAATGAGTTCATCATTCATGGATTCCAAATGATATTCAAGTGGTTTGGAACCCAACTGTTAACATGTGGGAGGAACCGAGCCGCAACAGCAACACCTATCCTCTTAGAGTGCCTCTTTTTCATGTCGACAAGGCAGTCAGTTCGTATCATTTTCTTTCATTGTTCTTCTATCAATCCCATTTCTTAAAGCATTGCAACTCTTTTTTCTGATTGTCAGTTGCTTCATTTGGTTTATGTGCATGTCAATATTCTCATCATCCCAATTTATCAAAAGGGCTGGATCTTTAATGATGGCAAAGGAAGCGCTAGCATCAATGGCAGATGTTGATGATCAACAAGAAGATTGGACCTTGCTGCTTTGGTACTCTATTATTTGGCAGTTCTGGCAGCAGCAATAACTCTCTCTTCAGAGTAAACTCTTCCATAGCTAATTGTTCCTAAGCTTTGGTTGGTTCATCCTGTTGGGCAATTTTTTGCGCTTCATCTTTCTCAGTTAGCTCAATTGTAAGTTCATCAGGGTTTTTCACTATCTCTACGTTATATTTCAGCTTATGTGCTCCTTTTTTTTGGCAGTTTCAACTAGCTTGTCACCGAGATCGTTGATAATTTATTAGAGAAGAAGTAGAGACTGCTCAAGGTCGTTTTGTTGATTAGTAGTTGAAGTGCGAAAACCTCAAGCCAGGGGAGATGTTGAAAGATATATGAACTAGATTATGATGACTTTAGTTAATTAATAGTTGGACTAATTAATTAATTAAAGTAGACAAAAGATAATAATCCATAGGCACAGGACCTGTTGGTCCTATTATATATATTTATCTATTGTAGAGAAATAACACACATAACTCAATTCACGTACTTTAACATGATAAAATAAATTTTTTGTTAGTTATAATACGAGAGGTTCTATACAGATTTTCTAGCTTTCTGTATTGAACTGTTGTGCCTGAAATTGTTCCTGCATCGGATTAAAAGTGCACGTGGATACCGATAGTCGTGAATTCATCTGCAGATCCGATCGATTGCTCAAAAAAAAATCACAACAAGTAAGTCGTTCTTACTGTTGTGATTTAACTGTCAACACATAGAATTAAGTTATGAATCTAGATTTGTAATTCATGTATGTTGTTATCCGCTGCGTAATCATTAGATGATAACATGAATTACTAACAATGGTATCAGAGCTCGAGACTCGATTTATAATTAATTTTATGTGCTAATTAATTGTGGATTAATTTTAGAAATTAAAATTATTTGTATTGTGAATCAAATAATGAAATTAGATTTCAACTATAATTTTTGTAATTTTTTGAACGGAACTGAATTCTATCCAACGTTCTCCGAATACCGGCGCAATTTCTGGTGACGATGCGACGATGATCGACGATCTTGGAGACGTCGGCTGGGCGGAGCGCGGCGATCGGAGGGGCGACAACTAAAGGTGGTCGTTCTCACCATCATGTTTCCGTCAAGAAACAGCCGTGTCGTCAAGATAGCTAAGCAATTGACGGCGGCGGCGAAAAGAATGGTGCTCGGTGGTGTCGGGCGAAGGCGAAAGGACGGCGGGATAGAAGTGTGCGAGGCTCGATCGTCGGAGCGGCGCGAGCCCGTCGCAAACTCCCTCACGGATCTACCATTGTCGTTCATCCCTTCACCTATTCGCCTCAATTACTGGGCAATCAACGGCGGGTGGAGGTGTTGGTCGGCGACGCGATGATGGAGTCGTGCTGACAGGCAGGGTCGGATGGTTACTATGGCCGTGGCGCGACAGGGAAGACGAGAGAAAGGAGACGGCGGCGCCGTTTCAGCGCAACCGAAAACCCTAGAATCCGTGAGTCAGATCTGGGTAGATTCGTGAGTCTCTAGGTCGGCTCCTGGTCGAATCAGGATTTGTGGGTAGGGTTGCACTGTTGGGCTTCTACTGATGGGCCAGGAGCAGCTGGGCTGGTAATTTTGGCTTGGGCTGTTATGTTTTTCGGCTGGGCCAAAATAAAATTATTTGACAGTCCATTTATGAGCTGTTATGTATTTTTTTTTAAAAAACTTATTATTAATTTTGAATTAATAATATAATTCCCAATTACAAAATTATTTATTAATTTGATTAATAAATTTAATTTAGTGTTATTATTTTGAAATAATAATATTAAATATGTTCAATATTAATTTGGAATTGATATTAAATGTAATTTTATATTAATTTGGAATGAATATAAAATTGTATAAGTCCACATTTAATTAGAAAATAAAATATTAATTTGATTAAGTCTTTTATTTGTTGAGCATTTATTTGTTATTTAATGTGATAAGCATGAAATTTGATTTATTGCTTATTTTTTTTTAACATAGTAGTTAGAGACCGCTTTTATTATTGGGTAGGTGGCGCCCAATACATGTAGCCCGCGATACTATGTTTGGGTAGGCAGCGCCCAATATGTGTGGTCCGCATTTATTATGCCTGGGTATGCGGCACCCAGTAATTATTTTGAAATTTAATATTGGATATTAAATTAAGCAATGGCATCGTGTGATGAGGTTGACTTGCTTAAATTATTTTGAGTGGCCAAAGCGACCAAAATAATTGAAGGACGCAAATTAATTGGATTAATGAACCAAGAATTGCAATATTGTTGTTGCAATTGGCTTGGAGGCCTACCTAGTGATATTATTATAGTCATCAGCCAAAGTAGAGGCTACAGTAATATAGAGTTGGATCTTGCACCACTAAGATTTATATTTGATATAAATCCGTATTTTATGTTTGGTAGCATAAGTATGTTAAAATTAGCGGGAGCTACTTAAGGCATTAAACCATTGTTTGATTAGTTATACGAATGTAATTTTGTTTACTTTTCTAATTTGCCTTTTTTCGTTATTTTTCTTTTCAGCTTTAAATGTCGAATTTGGCTTTTAAATGTTTGATGGAAACAAACAAGTTGACTGGGTCAAACTTTGCGGATTGGCTTCGTAGCTTGCGCTTGGTGCTAAGGCTTGACAATGTTGAGTATGTCTTGGGCACACCAATCAGTGTCATTCCCGACAAAGAGTCGCCTAAGTATCCTTCGTTTGAAGAAGAAGCTCACGTGAAACACGTCGAGCATGCCACATCGGCTCAGTGTATTATGTTGGCGTCTATGAGTAATGAACTCCAAAGACAACATGAACACATGCTTCCATATGTTATGCTCGAACACTTGAAGAGTTTGTATGCTTCGCAAACTCAAACAATGGAGTATGAGATACTCCAAGATCTCTTCAAGTGTAAGCTGCATGATAGAGGCCAGGTTTCTAAGCATGTGCTGAAAATGATAGGTCTGATTGAGAGGTTAGCATCGATTGGAACGATGCTTCCCGCTAATGTCTCAACAAACCTAATTCTGCAATCCATTCCTAATTGTTTTGAGAATTTCATAGTGAGTTTTAATATGTACAACACGAAGGTGGGACTGCCAGAGTTGCACAACATGTTGAAAACCTATCAGATTTCTACTTCCAAAGGCAAATCTGTGCTCATAGTGGGCTCTTCTGCCAATTCTTCCAAATGGAAGAACAAGCAGAAGAACAAAAAAAAGCATCAAATGATGCAGTTCTAAAGCCTAAAAGTGGAGTTGCTAAAAAGAAAGCGATGCTGCCAAAGGATGAGTGCCTTTTCTGTCATGAGAAAGGGTACTGAAAGAGAGACTACCCAAAATTCAAGGCACAAGGTGCATTGAGTGTGAGCTCAGGTATGTTTGTCATTGAGATAAATATGTCTATAAACAACTCACAATCCTGGGAAATGGAGCAAGAGTTGCTGCTGAACACGTGAGAACTTATAGATTAGATCTCCCATCAGGATATAAACTAGATTTACATAACTGTTATTTCGTTCCTGATATTTCCAAGAATATTATTTCCATTCCAATGTTAGACATTGAAAGTTTTTCCTTCCATTTTCCAAACAACAGTTGCTCGTTTTATCTTAATGGATTGTTATATGGAAATGTCTCTCTTGTGAATAGACTATATATGCTTGAATGTGAACAAAATATTTATTACTTGCAAAAGTAACACGACTAACACCACTTATCTTTGGCATTGTAGACTTGGTAATATTAATGAGAATATAGTACCAAGATTGAGAAAGTTAGACTATCTCACATCATTTGATTTCGAATCATATGGTGTTTGTGAATCTTGTCTCAACAGAAAAATGACAAGTAAACCACTTTCAAGGAATGGGTTACGTGCTAAGGACGTGTTGGAGTTGATCCACACAGAAGTGTGTGGACCTTTTCCAAATCAATCAAGAGGTGGTTACTCGTACTTCATCACTTTTACAGATGATTTTTCAAGGTATGTATATGTGTATCTAATGAAACACGAATTTGAGGCATTTGAGAAATTTAAGGATTTTAAGTTAGAAGTTGAGAAACAACTCGGGAAAAGTATCAAGACTCTTCGATCAGATCGGGAGGGGAATACCTAAGCTGAGAATTTCTTGGTTACTTGAAATCTCATGGAATCCGGTCAGACTAGACACCTCCGGGTACACCACAGTTGAATGGAGTATCCGATAGGAGAAATCGAACATTATTAGATATGGTTCGGTCCATGATGAGTTTCGCCAGTCTCCATTTATTCCTTTGGAGACATGCCTTACAAACTGCTTTTATATTCTGAAAAGGGTTCCATCCAAATCAATCGAGAAAACACTATATGAGTTATAGTGTAATAAGATGGCAAGTCTTAACCATTTGCAGACCTAGGGTTGTCCTGCTTTTGCTAAGAAGATGTTGACTGATAAGTTGGAATCCAAAAGTGAGAAATGTTATTTTATGGGATATCCTAAGGAAACTAAATGATATGAATTATACTGTCCTGAAGATCACAAGGTAATAATCTCTAGGAACGTGACATTTCTTGAAGATGTTTACATCTCCAAGGAACAAGGTCACATCCCGGTAGATCTTGAAGAAATTCAACAACCACAAGCTAACATAGATGATGAGAATCAGTCCAATGGTGTGGACCAGAACTCAATGAGAGTGTTTGATGATCTATTGGGAAGGGGAATAACTCTTAGAGGTACCTTTAGAGGGACTTCTAGAGGGTCACCTCAAGGAAATGAGATACATCAAAGACAAGATGATACAATAGTTGCATCAAACCTACCTCATGAAAATAATAGTGAAATTCCTGAGAATATCCCGAATGTTGAAGCAGTCAACACGGAATCTCCTCACGTTCAGAATGAACAGCCTGTACCAGTGCAAAACCAACTCCATAGGCCTCAGAGGATTCGTCGTGTACCTTAAAGACTGAATCTATTGTTTGATAACCAAGATGATGAAGTTGATTAGGATGACGACGAACCTCAGACCTATAACCAGGCGATGTTGGACACCGATCGAAAAAAATGGATGGATGCATTAATATCTGAAATGGACTCAATGTACTTCAATCTAGTCTAGGAATTAGTTGATTTGCCTGAAGAGATTTACCCCATATGCTGCAAATGGATCTTCAAAAAGATGTGAGATGCAGATGGAAAACTACAAACCTAAAAGGCTAGGTTAGTGGCAAAGGGTTATAATCAGCGCGAATACATTGACTATGATGAAACCTTTTAGCCAGTCGCTAAAATCAAGTCCATTAGGATACTACTTGCAATAGCTGCATACTATGAGTTTGACATTTGGCAAATATATGTAAAAACCACGTTTCTCAATGGAAAACTCGAAGGTGATGTGTTTATGACACAGCCTGAAGGTTTTATATCAAAAGAAAGACCAAATACCGTATGCAAGCTAAAGAAGTCCATTTATGGACTTAAGCAAGCATCCGGGAGTTGGAATATTTGCTTTGACAATGTTATCAAATCGTTTGATTTTGTCAGAAGCAAAGATGACCCATGCGTTTATAGTAAGCGCGAGAATGGAAATGTTATCTACCTTGTTATATATGTCGATGATATTTTGATAATGGGTAGTAATCGTTCCATGATGCAATCCGTGAAAGATTGGTTGTCTAGTTCCTTTATGATGGAGGATCTAGGTGATGCTTCCTACATCCTTGGTATAAAGATCTTTCGAAATAGACTAAATAGGTTGTTGAGATTATCACAATCCACCTACATAGAAAAACTGCTAAGACGTTTCTCAATGGAGAATTCCAAGAAATGATTTCTGCCGAGGGGACATGGCATTATATTGTCTAAGAAGGGTTGTCCTTCTAACGACAAAGAAATGAGTTACATGAAAAAGATCTCATACGCTTCGGCTATAGGATCAATTATGTACGCCATGATTTGCACTAGGCCAGATGTGGCTTATGCACTTAGCATGACAGGCAGATTTCAGCAAAATCCCGGTGAGGAACATTGGAAAACTGTCAAGACTATTCTTAAGTACCTTAGACGGACTAAAGAATACTTCTTAGTCTATGGTGGGCAGTCAGAGCTATTAGTTACTGGGTATACTGATGCTAGCTTCCAAACAGACCATGATGACTGTAAGTCTATGTCTGGATATGTTCTCATCCTCAATGGTGGTGCAGTGAGTTGGAATAGTTCCAAACAAAGTACAACTGTCGATTCTACCACCGAAGCCGAGTATATTGCTGCATCTGAACTGCCAAAGAGGTTGTTGCTTTGTTAGAGTTCATAAAAGAATTGTTTGTGGTTTCAAGTACCAGCAGTACAATACCGTTGTACTGTGACAACACTGGTGCGGTTGCGCAAGCAAAGGAACTGAGAGCAACCAAAATAAACAAGCACGTTCCCCGGAGATATCACCTGATTGGAGAAATAATAGAAATGGGTGATGTCAAATTAGAAAGAGTATGTTGGAGTTATATAATAGAAAATATGCTTTACGAGTTGCTTATGTATTAATAACTTAAAGTACTATAATTCTCTACCACTTGTGAATAGATATTATTGTTACATGATTTGCCCTTTATAATCTAGTAATTATATTCTGATCAAATGTAATCTGTGATTATAATCGAGCAAGCAAGTCAAGGTCTTCTGCATTGTGGACTAAATGGTGGTCAGGTCATCACTAAAGGTCTCTCAGTCGGTTCCCTTGCAGAAGAAAATTAATTTTCACGATCTAGATATACTTAATGATCTATCATGAAAGGCTACAGTGTCAGTCCAACGTTTACTAACCTTGGTAAATAAATGACACTGGTGTGGTATAACACTGATTGAATTCACATTGAGATAAGTCTTTCTTGCTGATTACTGAAAGACGAGATCTCGGTGATTATTTATTTCTTAATCTTTGT